>DWEJ01000996.1:0-14198 GCA_018245835.1 Mysoria sejanus stolli
TATCTGCGTTAGATTGATAATACATTTTATTTACAGTAGTGTGTAGATTGTAGAGATAATTTCCCCAACGACGGTAGCTAATCATGTTTGTAGTAGCAGTGAAATAAATTCGTTACATTTGATAAAAACATATCTGTAATCCGTAAAAAAACTATCACTGTCTCTGATCGTTATCATGACATGTGGGTACGAATTCGCAATGGTCAAAGCGGGCATGCCAATTGTAGCTAATTAAATTACAATCATGTGTAACTGGAAGTAATTCAATTAGAATTATCTAAAGGATGTTATGTGAAAGAAGATGTAGAGTTTGGGATTAAGAAAGGGGTGCTTAGCTGAGGTTTAGATTCGATTATTTAAAGGTATGAATGACAGAAATTTAAGGAATCAGGTTATCTAGGCGAAGCTAGGCATATATACTTCGATCAACGCGCAGCCGTTCTAAAATAGTGACTGGTTAACATTTCCATTGATAATTTTTCCTGATTGCTGTCTGCCTTGGCTTGTGTTAAATGAATAATAAAAACTAATATGACACTTGTAATCCCAGAAGAGATAAGCAGACGGGCGTAGTTCAGTAGCACGTTTCAGTTACGTTTACGCCAGTTACGTTTACGTCCCACTATGGACTAGGAGGTGAGCCTTTTGCCACACATCGTGCACCAAATGCAGGTTCCCAACTACTATGTACTAGATAATTAGAAAAAATCGATAGTAGGTATTCGATCCGGGATTTGAACCCATGATCATTCGACCAGCAATCGCGCTTGCAACTCGACCAATGAGGTATTCAAGTTTTGAAAAATATATGTATATATCTACAAATATTAATACATTTTCACATGTACCTACATATTGTTTATCAGCCGACCACAATACAAGTTCTCCGTATTTCGAGATCAAGTTGACACGTGCAAAGTCCCATGAAATGTATTATATTATAAGTTATTTTGTTAAAGAAATTAATAATTATATTATAGTGTGACTTATTAATGTATTCGAGAATACATTACATAACACTGACATATTGTACAATATTTTTTAATTTTTAGTTAGAGGGATTGATATTTACAATTCTTTTAGATGTATCTTATCCGCAAATCGACTATCTGAAGCTTAAATCCGATAAAAAATCTTATCGTGAAATCCGATTATATTTTCCTTATAAATTTTATACGTAATAACATAATTAATATTTATTCTTACAATATGAATTTCAATTCGTATCGTTTTTCCAAAGAACATTCCTTGTTTTATCATTGGAAATTTTTGTTTGAATAGACATATTTATATAATTTAATATAACGCCTTTATTTTTTAAGAGACCTCATTTTGAAGAGAGACTTTATTTTGAAGAGACGTCTCCCATAGAAAATGGCATAAAACTATTTTATTTTTTATTTTTATGATAAAGTGAATCACACTGGAAGTATTTCTCAAAAGAAACGAGACCACCAGTCACAGTTCCGCTAGGGCCTGTCCGATAAATAAGTCTGCAGTATGATATACAAAGGCTCGCCACCCACGGCACGGATCCGTTTACAGCTCACGACTTTTATGGTTAAGGAGTCACAGACTGACACACCGCCGCGCGCATCAGGCAGCCCGCAGCGCATTCTTTACAAACATTTTAAAATATGTAGTTGTGTTTAGTTCGTTCCTTCACTAGTTTCACATTTTGTAATCTCTGAAAAACTACCATTCCGCACTTTAGTATGCGAGAGTATTGACAAATTTATGATTGTAATCGAATAGTTAAATTACCTTCTTGAATCTGATTCCCTCTAAAGCTATAAACGTTAATAACAGTATCATTTGCCAATTTTATAATAAAGTTCAAATTCAAGTAAGTAAAACTATTCTTGAATATTTTCTTATCATTGAATATCAGTATTGAACATTCATTCTTTATATCAGATATTGTTTTAACAATGGTTCACGCTTTATATTGGCGTTAATATTTTGACATATAATACAATACTATGAATGGTCTATTTCATAGTGATTACTTTAAATTATGAAGTATAGGTATTATCTTTTCTCACTATGAATATACTATTTTTTTCCTATAGTATTTCGATGCTTGCTTCCACTGCTTAGAGTTACATCAAAGTCACATCGAAATAAAATATAAATAACTCAGCGTTCAAGTTACGGTACTGTTAGAAGGACGGCAGGGATCCGTTTATATTCCGTGGTAGTAAGTCACAGTAAATACCGCAACGTATTTATCAAAACGACACCATTTACACAATTTCCTATTCAATGTTTAATCAATATAGAATCCAAATTTTCTGTAGTACCGAAAATAGACAAAAAAATGTCAATAAAAATTGTCGAGTTCAAAAATCGCAAAATCGTTTTTGTTGCTTCGTTAATATTGGGCAAATGTCATCAGCCCTGTAGATAAGGGAAGACTTAATATCTGTACATAGCCTATCACCCTGGCAGACTTCACATGCTTAAAGAACATAATGTACAACTTTATGGTATATCCTGTTTTCTTCATTAACCTTTCACTGTTATATAGAGCGTTACACTAATCAACCTTCTGGAACGTTCTGCGCCCTGACAGGGTTCATTCGGGAACTAACAATCTAATATAACAATTATTTTTAAGCCATGACTGCAATTAACGAATAATGAATAATATATAATCTTTAAAACGCACTCTGTAAAGTTTTTTTTTTTTATTGTGCAATAGGCTTGCGTTTGACTGCTATCCCACCTGATGGATAGCGAGATGCAGCTTAGGATGTAGCACGCTTGCCTAGAAAGTGCCTATTCATTCTTGTCTTGAATAATTCCAGGTTAATAATAATAATAAGTTACAGGTGTGGTTCGTTGTTTGAATCTAGACACTGGCACAAACAAGCTGAAATCTGAACCACTCATCCATCACTGCTTCTTCGTTTTCAAATGCCTGTCAATTTAGTGAATGCCAGCAAAAAGTCATTAGAATCTGTGCTGACACTGACACAATACTTCCTTCATCGTCACTACAATATCACTGCTGTATATATGTACATAAAGGTCGCACCGACCGCAGTGCTGTTGGCAATATAACTAAATGCATTTCATCGCACTAGCACTGGCTCTCAATGTAATCATGAAATTCGATTAGATACATTACGGATTACAAGAAATGTATACGTACATAACGTACATACGTGGGATACTTAGTTGATAGCGTGGGCGGGAACATATGAAACAGGTATACATTTCAAATAAATTTAATAAAATTATGCAGGTATGTACGAACACTGTGACCTCCAGTTTTATTACTTAAATTTAAATTTCAATGTGATTTGCGATATCACTAGTATCCATTGGAATAACTTAGTAATACCTATCTTTGGTCCAGTTTAAACTCAACTTTTACTACAAACAATCAAAGAGCTAAATGGATTACAAAAAATACTTCGTTTTCCTTTGCATTGCTAAAGAGGATGTTTATTGAGCAATAATATTTACATCAATAATTTTTATACATATAAACAAACATGGGTAAATGTTACCGTTTACGAAAACGGCTCGTAACAATTTCTATTTAAATTACAGATCGGCGATTATTGTTTAGCCAACAAATACCTAAATTTAACATAGGTTTAAACTTACATTTTCACACTTTTCTTTAAACATTCGTGCACTGAGTTGCCACTAAATAACTGATCATATAATATAACACTGTTACCGCGGTCATCACAGTAAAGTGAAATATACAGACAATTTTATTATCAATAGATCCCACTGCAAGAAATTGTTACTACGATGGCAACAGGCCACGTTACACGATCCATGTTTTTGAAAAATCTTTTAATCAAATTATATGATATATCCGAGGTTGTAAATATAAGTCATATCTGTTCGTTATAGAAATATAAAAAATCCTTTGTAAGATTACTTTCCTACGGGAAACGGGTATCTTAGTACCGTGATTCTAATGTGATATTGTACCTCAGGCCCCGGCGTTTATACAAAACAAGTGCTTAGTTCACTCCGCCAATTACTATTGATGATATTATTTTCACTACCCAATATTACCACCCCGTAATCCACCCCGCTCGTAGTGCAAAACAAAAGAAACAAAACTATATTTTCATACTAATTCATACTAATTCAATACTAATTCTAGACAACCTTTAATATGTTTTACACTTTTAATATGTTTTAATGATTTCTTAGTCCTGCACGTAGGCTAAATCAAATTTAAAGGCCACAAACACGACCGACTAAACAAAAAGTGAGAACTGCTTAATTTGCGAATACTTTTAAAACCTGTAAACAAAACCTCGAATAATTGAAATGCTTAAAAACTTGAATGCAGTGATCTGATTTCTAAAAGATCCAACCAACATGTGGTGAGTCGGATAACTCGAAAAATAAAAGAGCCGAGTGAAACCCACTAAAACAATTGCTCGCGTGCAAATCTCCAGATAAACGCTACAAGCTTTACGAAAACGAAACGATAAGGCGTGTAGGGCGAGACCACACTGCGCTATCTTGCCATTTGATAAACATTAATTTGTCATTTTTACACAACAATTAACATTCACAATCACGCCTGTAATTCCTTGAAAGGGTAATACAGGGGTATGTAATACAACCCCGCTTAACTAGTTATGTTATTTGTCCAATGGAATATATGGTGAGCCTATTTACACTAACAAGTTTGTATATCACTTACTTACTTACTTGATACTTACTTGATTTGCAATAAAAAAGTAATTTCAGAAAACATGTAATTTCTCGTTTTCAAACTTAGCTAATGCTCAAAATAATGTTGTGGTTATGACCAGTAAAACCTGAGATCCAAAAAAATATTATTCATTATTAAGCGGAAGTAAAAAAAATACACCAAACTGGATTCGCTGAATATTTAAATCAGAATTATTCAAGCGAACTTTTGATTCGCCATTGAGTCACCGCTTTCACACGAAACAAACAAAGAATCCAGCTTCGCTCGCAAAAGACTTAACAAAAATCGTTACATCTTCATCTCCAGCCCACGCCAGCGACACATGTACATATAAATCCACCTACACGATACCATCAAACAGTTTATCAATCCGCAAGAGTATAAATTAACCCATATCACCAACCGCGATCTAACACGACGGTATAAAAACACACCCCCGTTCTAATTGGAAACGCATGATTAGTTTCAATGAACGATCAAGTTTTGGTTGCGTATGATTTTTATCTTTCTCTCGAGCTATGTAACAACCACACCTGACGTGATATTAGGCACTAGAGGTCATCCTTGCTCTATGTTTATTTGTTAATTTACCTTTAAATGAAGACATTTAGCATAATCATTGTTATTAACAGATAAAATCAAATAGATAAAATCACTTGCTGTAACGGTGAAAAATATATTGTGATAAATCTGTATTCCTTAGAATTATCTAAAGCGTTTTTACTTTGTCAAACCACACGTAAACCGAATGGCAAACTACAGCTTTAACACATCTTATTCTGATTGAAATGTGTAATGAACCTTTTAAATTTAGCAGTACTAACTACAATTCAACGTTCAGTGATGGTAAAATATTGTTATATGTATTAAAATAAGCACATAAAGTTAAACAGATATATTTAATATATGTCTACTAATATATAAATTTTGATAAAGTTGTCAAAATCCACTTTAGAGAAAATCTCACTAAAATTAAACATTCTGATAATCAGCTCCACAAAATTGAAGAATTAGATAATCAAATATTCAATAAAGTATATCTAAGAAATATTGATTGTATTAATGCCACAAGAAATAACAACGCAAGTTAAAACTACAGAGTAATAAATGAAACTGTACCATTTAAAGTAAGTAGTGGCTAAAATGCTCACCTGATTTAAAGTTGTTTATTTCCGCTCACGCTGTAAACTGAATCCATTTACTTTAAATAAAAAACCTATTCCTGATTCAGAAAGCTAGTAGCGCCATCTATCGTCAGATAAGTGTATTTCGAGTGTAAGTTATAAAAGATTAGCAAACGAGCAAGCAGTAATCAAAAGTGACATTTAAGTAACACATTCGTTACAGTTAAATAAGTAACAAGACTGTTTAATGTACTTATGACAATTTTTTGTAATTTGAAAACTTGTAATAGTCCTACTAAATGTATGTTTTCAAATTAAAAGCAATTAAGAAATTTTTATATTTACAAGCAACGATTTGCAACGATTAATTAAGCAATAAATGTCACATATGGATCCAGCTCAAACGAAGTAACCGGTAAAAACTAGATATTAAATAAAATTGTTTTCTTTATTTAATAAGTAATCATAAGATAATATCAATCGTTATTATTTATAATATGTTTAGTGTGTACTTACAATTATAGGCATTGGCTTGCCTAATGCAAAATAATATTAATATACAAAGCCGCTACGAATAAATATTTATGTATAATCTGCAAAATACCATTATCATATAAAAAAATTGTAATCATATGTAAAAATATTGCATAATTATTATCGACATAATGAAAGAAACCTCCCCGAGCGGCGACTATGTCTGATCAAGTACGAACATACACTGCCTGGCGCATCCTGTACATTGCTTGGACTTATGATCAGCTGTCGACTCGACGAAGAAGAATATCGACATAATGAACCTGTCTCAAGCCAGTGCTAGACTTAGCTCTAATAAATTGCATACATATGTAATTTTTCCCTTTTTTTATTTTAATATTAACAAACACGCGGGATCCCCGGAGATAGATATTTGGCACTCTGTGCTCTCAGCCTACCCCGTAAGCGACTAGATATTGATATACAACAAAAATAATAATAATAATAATAATAATAATAATGTTAAGTAACAATAATTAGACACTGGCATCAAATTCCCAGTATTAGTAAAGGTTAAAAACGTAATCTACAGCAGATAAACTGCTTTATCGATATCAGAGCGATCGATCAAACCGGCTATCTGTAATACCCCGATGGCGCAACCACTCGATACTGATCAAATTACAACCAACTAGGATGTTTTTGTTAGATTATGTCGCGTATGCCTCTGGTGCTGTTGGAATTGAAGAACAATAATGAAAATAGGTATTTTTTATTATTGTTCTAGATACGTTTACGTGGGACGTAAACGTATCTAGTGAAACGTTGAAATGTACCACGTTCCTCTGCCACCATCAACACTTATTGATGTTATGTTATGTAAACGAAAATAAAGCAACGATATTATTTAACCAATGTATTTATTGAATCTTGTACGAGACGGTATCGAATAAAACTAATGCAGTCGTCAAATATTGACGTGAGTTATAGGGAAGGAAGGAAAAATACCTCATAATTCTTTAACAAAGACCATTGACATATATGAATCAATTACCAAATAGGTTTATTGGATAAACGACGTACAAAACGTGAAAACAAATATGTTCTATTATAAATAGTCAAATTAAAACTGTCAATCTTATAAACGTGTGCTTAAATGACCCAAAACCGTTGATAGCAAATATGTTTTAATCAACTGGCTTTATCTCTGGTTAGCCGGACTTAAACAGACATTTGAAAGTCACAAATAACCCAATACTTTCGTCAACAATCGTCTGGTCACATTTCTATATTAATGTTTCAGTATTAATATATCGGATGTACTGGACTCTTACCTGGACTTAACTAAATAACGTACATTAATCTACTTTTAGTAAAAGTGTCCAATAAAGCTGTCGGGTGTACGCGAGTTCGGAGCCTCGTTCCTCTATCTATAGTAGCATATCAGCTGATCACTATCGACAAAATTTCCGAGCGATTTTAATCCACATAGATATCTTTATCATCGACAAATTTATCAAGATATACTTGGGGATTGTGTGTACCTACATGTGTAAATGAACAACAATTTGCTAAATTATAATTATTTTGTATATATATTTATATTTATACTGAAATAATGTGTAATAATGTGTTTCTCGAGGAAACCTTAATAAACAACAATTTCTGACATTCACGGTACTAGCCAGAACACTGTTAGGTAATATCCGTTTGATAGTAGATACTAATATAAACGATGGTTAGTCAGATCGAGAAAATAATTTATGACATCAACACATACGATTTGTTCATAAAATTAATGCCTACATGTACCACAAATTTAATACTGCGTATTTACTGACATTTCCAATATATGTACTTACATAGGTATATTTATTAGGCATATTCAGTGACACACGTGGTCAGTCACGTAGCCGGTGCTACACTTGATGACATAATTATATTTGTAATTATATTTGACATAATTATATTCGGCGATCACTTAATCCGATGTACATATGACAAAGCTTACATGTATGATGCAAGCCAGCCTGAAATTGCCATTATTTTGTACATAATTAAAATTAATTTTAACTTTTAACAATGTACACAGTAATATTTATACACAAAGCTGTAACTATATATAATTTATATGAGTATAATAAGAAATGTAAAAGGTTCATCCATCCTGGGTAACCAAACCAACCTCAGCTGCCCGTGGTACAACAGACGAAGCTCTGACTAGATAATTTTTTTCTTAAGAGTTTTATAAAAACTCAATTTATTAATGAATATAAAGACCCTTAGGCAATCTATCATAGAGTTTAAAAAATGTGAATAAAACATTTTCAGAACCGATTTTTTTTTATTCTTATATATTGCGATAACACCATACGATATAACGCAGTTGATTATTGAAAGTGTATTAAATATTTGACGAATATATATTAACTATCTGAGTATTTGATTAGATTAGCTAGTTTCGGAAGTCGATACAAGTACGATTAACGATATTAAAGCAGATAATGAAAATAACAGTAATATTGTAATAACAGTAATAAGTGTACACGATTTTGATTAATAACCAGAGTCACCGCCATAGGCTGAGCTCCACTGAGCTCGATATTTAGCTTTAAAAGTTTATTAGTATGTATTTCAAAAGTTTATTAGTAAATAATTTATCCGGGTTGGGCCGGAGAAAGAGTAAATCCCGAGACTCCATGCCGGGATACCACAGTGTCGTAAACTCGTAAGAGGCGAATAAATTGTCTTGCCGTTGACGACAGCAGAGTAGGAGATGAAAGAAGCTGTGTTCTGCGTTACCCAATCCGCATACCAAGTGAGAAGATAAGGAGCAAAAACCCTGCACGTTAGATCTAAATCCAGCAGTAGACTCAACTAAACTTAAACAGGTTGATGAAGATTTTTTTTTATCTTCACGCCTGTAATCCCCGAAGAGGTAGGCAGAGAAATGCAGAACACTCCCACGTTTCACCGCATACCTTTTTACGTCCCACTATGGAATAGGTGGTGAGCCTATCATATTATAGAAATTCTGTATTTGGAATTTTGTATTTATATACTTATATATGAAGCTATTCAAAGAGCTGTCTGTAAGCTGTTTTGTTACGAAATTCGAGAGCACTATGCGTATCAAAAGGATCAGATTGCAATAGCAATATACAGATAGGCGTATTCTCAGTATACCATCTAAGATTCCGTTAAGCGCTAGTAGGCTAGACAAAGAGCAAATTAGATACAAAACTGTAAATCACAGTCACGCACACTCGCACACATCACTTGGATGACGGATGGTGTAATTCTCAAGTCACAGGTAGACTGGATATACGTAACAGTTTTTTTTAACCTTAATAGCAGTTGTACTGAGATGCCGTGTATCATATTTATTAGTTTAATAAATATTCAATTAATCGCAATGCGGTTTGTCGATTTAATATTACTTTATGCAATTTTCTTTTTGTGGTATAATAATGTTCTAATATGACAAGTACCAATAACATTATTCCACGCTCCGAACATGTAATGAGGTTTTACGAGGTTGGAGAGGTTCTCCCTTTTTGCCATCAAGAACCTCAGATAATATAGCGCCCTAGACGCGGCCGTAGATAATAACATTCAGCTATTACCAACCCGTGACTACGCCTTTTGCTAATACTATGTACGAAAACAATATGGCGGAATGTTCACGTCGAAGAGCTACATTATCTTACATTACCAAGACCTCATTTAATTACATTGTTTTAAATCGATTACGTGGGAACTACACTACTTACGTGTTAACTACTTGTACTTTGTAGACTATCCACTAGTGTGGCATATTAAGAAATATTTTATATGTTCAAATATGTAAAACTTCTTTTAAAATATTTTAGTATTTTTTTTGTTATAATATTTCGCAACAACGATTTTGCAACAACCGAGGATGGTACATATCATTAAAATTGAAAACATTATTTCCAAACCCGATCTTAACATTCAGTTTAACATTTGAAAAGTAGTAACTTGATGTTTATTGTCGTTATATAATTCTCGTGTTAAGTCTCGTATAATTTGTAGCATTATAATTTACGGACGTAAAATATTTTTAAAACCGCCAACCGATGTAAACTTTACTCGAAAATCGTACAAGAAGGGGTTAAAATTAAAATGTTTGCTCTTACTTCGGTGTTCAGAGAATAATAGTGCCCTTGGGTAACGTATTATTTCCTGCACTGAAACGCTAGAGTTTTTATATATTATGCGTTGATGTAATATCTTATAGTTGTAAGTAACACTTGGAGGTTTTATATTCACGCGCAAGTGTGGTAGACTGATCTGGCCCGCAAAAATTCAGAAAAGCAAATACATGTCCAACAATGGAATAGTGAACAGTTGATGATGATGATATTGGTGATGATGATGATGGTGGTGGTGGTAGAGTCGGTTGAAATGGTAGTGGTGATAGTGGTAGTGATGCTGGTGGTGGTGAGGATGATAGGTGATGGTGATAATTTTTTATAAATTGATAACATATTGACTGACCAGCTGACAAAAATAATTACAATAATAGATTTCTTATTGCCTGTTTAAATCTCACCACTCGAAAGCACGATATACAAAGAAACTTGGTTTTTCAATAAAAATTCCAAACTTTGGTAGAACGTCGCTTGAAACAAAGGGTGCAAATCTCTCTCACTATTCATCGAAACGTACGGTTATAACATTTTACTTTCCTATTCGACATTGTTCACAGATTTAAAAAAACAAGGAGTATCAGCTTAATGATTTAAAATTCAATCTACCATTTCACGGGTGCTGAGTTCAAATCTCGGGTCAGACACTATGGGACATTTCTCACTTAGATTTTCTAGTATTGACTATTTTTAAGTAGTTCTGGTAGTGACAATAGACTCACCACATATTCCATAGTGGGACGTAAACGTAACTGGTGACACGTGGGAGTCTACTACATTCCACCGTCTCTTCTGGGATTACAAGATGTTACGGTTTTTGGGTTTATCCTGGTAAATAATATTTAATTACGTGCGTTACAAAATGAAATATTACTTAAAGTTAAAGTTAAATTAAATTAAGTTAAAGAAAAGCAAAGCATTCTCAATACAATCTTCACATTTCTATTCGAAAAGCGTGCTCAATCTACTAATCTGCGCTTAGTCTAATTGGCAGATTATGGCCTTAACCCTTCTTATTCTAAGAGGACACCTGTTAACACCTGTAGAACGATGAAAGGGTTGATGTTAAACATATATCCAAGGCGTGTAATGAATGCTCAAAGTCAGTATAAATTATTGCAATAATGATCCGGAAACCCATCGATTATTTTTTCCTTCTCTGTTAGCGGACAAATTCAATATTTTTCTTTATTTATATCGTGTCATAACTACAAGAGATACCTCCAGCTGGCACAGTATTTTTTAATATTCAGTTTCAGACGTTGCATATATTTACATATACCGGCGCATACAAAACGCAATGCTCGCTGCGCATTCCTAAACGAGACTTTTAAAACGTATCATTGTTCTATAAATAGGTCGCAAGCTTTGACACCCCCGTTCTCCCTTTCAAGGGGTGAATCTGCCAAATGGCTTTGTTATTAGTCTTGGTAGTTTGAAATGTTTTTTCATTAAAAGTTTACGTTTTTTTAAAATTCGGATACAAATTGGACGAGGAGGATGATCGTGGCAATGGCGCAATTTTATTTTTTTACCGTAAAGCAGGTACATGTGCCGGTTAATATTATATCTAATAAAACGAAACAGATAATAAAATCAAAAACTTTAATCCACAGTGATTGATATCACTGTGGATTAACACGTTTCATGTTAGTGATTTCTTTATATTGCAGGTCGATTATAATTTCCATCGTAGGGTAATTTCCTACTCAAATGATTCCACTCGCAACCGACAGTGTCGGAAGTACCTCGCCGCTCTAAAAAGACTTGTTGTGAAGTGCGTTTGCATTAGGCAAGCAAATTAAATACAAACTAATATATTGAAGATACAAATTATTATGTTAAGTTAGTACCTGTAACGGTGCACTAAATGAGGTTTTAATAAATAAATACAATTCCAGCAGTAAACTACAATAGACTAATGATGATAATGATGAGGCACGGCCGGTTTGTTAGGTTGGAGATATTTAGCGTTCCATATTTTTACAACTGCGCTTCAGGGTCCCGGGCTGACATTGTAATAGTAACAATAAACTCAAGTTTGACGCTAGTAACCCGATAACAGATACTATCTAAATACTTTTTCCTTTTCATCAACCCTTCTATCTGTTAAACGCGGCTCTCATCTTACAATGAGAGTAGTGTGATACAATGAGCCGTAAAACTAATTGTATTACACTCGCCTTGAAGAACTTCGAGCATTAAGTCGTCCATGCCGAGCCGCTGTGGGTAATAAGTCATAATGATTGTCCATTCTCATTAATTTTTTATCAAATATGTATAAAAATGTATTTTGTTCTTAACTGTTATATTTATTACACATCACGCAACGTCTCTTATAAGATAGACAGAGAACACCGAACGCCCCTTATAGCTAACTATAAGGGCTCCCTATCCTTACATTCCCGCCGTACCTTTTCTGCGTTCATCGTTCTCTTGGTACATGCAAACAAAACTAAACACACTTATATACTTACGTTTTTGACATCCCGCCGCAGCGGTTTCGTGCCCTTCCACCACGTGACCTGCGCCTCCGGCCGGGAGCCAGTTGTCTTGCAGCGCACCTCGTAACTACGATCGGCGGACAGCTGCCGATTCTTGTTCATGATTTGGACAGTCAGTGGCTTTACTGCAAGAAATGTAACTGTAGTTGACCGTACCGTCGAAGTGCCGGAGTTCTATTGATGAATTTTTACTGTTCGTAATCCCAGGCAGATAGCGCAGCTGACATGTCTTACATAACTCCTGACAAGCACATAAACATATATTACTTTCCTGACTAACGCATAAACAATCAGAGCCAGTAAACATTTTTAATTTCTTTCTGTCTTTTCTTTATTTAGCAATAGGCTTACGTTTGACTGCTACCTGATGGAAAGCTAGACGCAGCCTAGGATATAGCATGCTTGCCTAGAAAACGCGGCGACGATGTCTAATTACGACTATGGCTAAGTACAAACATACACTGCCGGGCGCACCCTGGACATTGCGACTAATCCTTTCATCACGATGGATGATCACTCACGATCAGCTATCTACTCGACGAAGAAGAAGAAAAAGAAGATCGGAATTAATCTGCCGCTGTGCAACACTTACAATTGATGTCCAATATGAGCAGCTTGGTCTGCGGCGGAGCCAGGTTCGTGTTAGACGCCTGGCACACGAGCCGCGCATTGAGGTGCTGCCGCCCAACGCTGGGGAACGTCAACGTGTTCACTGTGACGCCGTCCGCCCTCTGCTCGAACGAGTCGTCTATCACCGTGTTCTCTAGGTACCAGGTCACGCGTGGACGTGGATCACCTGTTCAGGAAAACACAGGACGATAATATCTGCAATGAAAATTTCTTTACAACAATAGGGACCTCTATAGAAAACATTTGTTCTCTAAAACATAATATGAAATCTGCCAATTCTTACTTGATTAGCGTGGTAGTAGCGTGGTTGTAGCCTTAACCCAGCCATTCTGAGAAGAGCCTAGTATTCCAGGAGTGGTATTCAGTATTCCTAGTATTCAGAAAAAGGTATGGCCCTCGCATTCTCCGTTGGTGAATACGCATGCCCTGTATGGAGTCGATCTGCTCATGCAAAGCTTGTGGATACAGCTTTAAACGATACATGCCGGATCATTACTGGTTGTCTCAAACCGACCCCGGTGTCGATGCTGTACACGCTGGCTGGTATCGCCCCCCCGAGCGTTCGTAGAGCTGTAGCTGGCTCATTGGAGAGATC
>DWEJ01000997.1:0-14196 GCA_018245835.1 Mysoria sejanus stolli
GTATCAACCATGTAATGTAATGTATATCCATCACACTATACAGACAAGCCAGTTCCAAAGAATTCTGACTCCTGTATTAGCCGTAAACCGACTTATTTGATCAAGATAGGCGAGTCTCGTTCGCATAACAGCTGATGAACAACACTTGTTCAATGCGTATTATTGGCCACGCGGTTTTCCTGCATAAAGTGTTTTCGATAAAACGCATTGTCGGGATATAAACAGCCATGCATTAAATTTACTTTGGTGCTTTTAGTTTGAACGCGACGCCGTTCGGCGCGAAATTAAATTTCAGCGTTCCAATATACAGTGAAATTGTATTATACGTATAATTATATTATAGCCGGCCGTTTGTCGGTTTAAAAGGTTTTTAATGTATGCTGAAGGCATGCGCACACTGCGATCGCAACGCGACGGATCGTCGCACGATATTGCAGGACTTGTTGGTCTTGATTTATTTCATTGGCATTTTTATACATAGTATAAAAAAATGAAATACCCTCCCATAAATTCCCGAGTGTTGTCTATGTGTCATCTATGTATTTTTATCACTGGAGCTTTAGATGTTACAACAGAATTTTTTATCAAGTTTTCATCAGTAGTTTAATAGAAAGTAGATTTAGTACAATTGTCAGTTATTATGTCAAAATAAAGTAATCTGTAAAGCATTAGTTATTAAACTTTGCGTTTACAGTAAAGTTATGTCTTTATGTCTACACTAACGTAATTGGTACACGTTATTATCCCAAATTATTGTCTTATTATTTTTCCAACCTCACTTATACTCAAAATTAGTACGATTAAATATTTTAAGTGACAATTATATTTTTGACATGAGGAATGACTGGAAGTTAAGGAATCGCGTACTCCACTATAAATAGATACCTATTATGCACAAAGTAAGTAACACCGTGGAACGGCCTAGGTTTGTGTGAGAAGATAAAAACCATTATGATTTTTTCAAACCTAAGTTTCTGTTATAAGAAATATTTTCATTATTTTCGAATACAAACCACAGGCGGCTGTGAGGACTTATTAATATGGTAAGAGGATTGTCTATAAATAGGCGGGACACAAATACTCTCAAAATAGTAGAGACATATTTATTTAAATCTCTTTTCCGATAATTTGGGATCGCAAATTTAATTTCATAACGGATTTTTTAGATTAATTTATATCTGAAATTTGTAAATACTCTTCACGGATTTTGTTGGCAAATTGTGATTATTTCATTTTCAAGCAATAAAATGAATATTATGATGGATTTCGAAAGTTGATACGTGCAAAGTAGTGGAACATGAAACATTTCCAATTGTTCAAAAAACGTATTGTACACTAGTAGTGTATCACCTAGTAGAGTAGTACCTATCCACTAAAAATATGATATTTATATAATAGTACGTACACATATCTATGCTTTTGCAAACAGTTACACGTCTCGACTCTATAGTACCCAATACAAAGTATCACATTGACCTCCACGCGGCGTATATTTTTGCACTTAAAATCTAGTAAGTCGTAGTCAATATTTGAAAAGTGCACATAAAATTTTCATTTATCGTATAATTGAGTTCAATGTAAATTGGTTCGATGAAAATCACCGCTTTACTACTACGAAACCTATCTCGAGCGGCTAAAATGAATACAACACAAAAACACTTTATTGCAAACCTCGTAGGATGAAGATAATAGAACACAGGGGCTTACATGGTGGTGTAACAGAAGGCGGTTTTATTGCTTATCCAAATAATCTAAAGTTTACAATCCAAAGTGTAGGAAAAAAATGACAAATGGGGAAGGCGTACAGATATAGTTTGATAGATAACATATAACAAGCTATCATTTTTATGAACTCTGACAGACACACACATTAACACAAAAACAAACATAGGATTATAATTATGTCCTTCTTGTTTAATAACATCAGCATCACTCAGCTTTATTTTCAGTTTTTTGATGTTAAGTTTTTGTTGCTTGTTTATCATTACGTTTGTAACATTATAAATCTCTAAACACCTTACCGACGGCTATAAATGAGTTTAAATTACTTATTCAGTTATTCTTTCTAATTTATATGGATCCTTTTTTGTAACGTCACGCGGTGCGGCGCGGATCGCGTGTGCGATTGGCTTTAACTGTACACCGTGAGAAGTAAATTTATTTCGTTAATGGAATTTTTACGGCAATAACGCAGCTAATGGGGCGACTGATCCGCCCGGTGGCCTGCTTGATGTAATCTGGTACTAAATAATTATGTGATTGTGTATATAAAATAAATTTGTTTTAAATCAATAATAGTGTAAAAATAAAATTAGATATAATAATCAACATAAGAAATTTTAGGGATAAATAAATATTCCACCAGTTTTGAGTCTTCGACATGAGGTTTTGCGAATTAATTTGTTACGTTTTTGTAAATAGTTTTTTAGTGTGAAGTCTATCGACTCACACAAGGTTAGCGTAAAAAAAGGCCTTATCTTTGACATTGTAAAAAATATCAGAGGAAAGATAAAGGGAAGAGGAAAGATTACCTACGTACAGTAGTTAAGTAGTTGTATCGAGGCTTCAATTATTTTTTCAAATCCAAATTAGGTATATCAGCAATACTCCACACCTAAGTTATTCTTGAATCCATCAACAAGAAAATATAAAATATCGAAATTTAAAATTACTTCTGGTATAATTACTGTTCAATAATACCAGACATATCAGACACGCGAGACGATAATTTTTCTCATACATGAACATACATAGTGTGAAAACACTGAATATCCGATTAATACAGAATCAAATCAAATTTCCAAGTGACATTTTTTCAATCGGACCAACACGCAACTTTATGTGGACGCACACATACACACACATTATGTGACAAACGTCAACATGCGAACACAACAACAAATTGCACGAGCACGAAATTAATCATCGAAAATGATAAAAGAAATGAAGGAAAAATATTTATTGCTGCACAGAGATACTTTCCAGACAGAGAGACAGAGAGACGGAGTGAGAGAGAGACGCAAACGTCACTCGGGACACAACCCAAACAAATATCGCATTGCACACTCGCTAACAATGACAGTGATGATCGGAGGGAGGACCAGTTTTATCGGTCGACTGATCGACAGATCCGTCAAGCGCGACGCTCCAATCGGCCAGATCGTGCAGCGACGACACGTGCAGTCAACACTCGTGCGAACAAGCACAGAACGGTAGGTATAGAACGGCGTACGATGGAGAATGTGCACTGCTCGTACTATATTATCGAGCTATTACGCGCAGAAATCAACTTATACCACTTGCGAGGGAAGCGCTTCAAAATGTCAGTCGCTCACGTTACCAACGGGTCTGTTCCTCGTTACTACGTCATCATAATGAAAGATTCTGCGAGTTTTAGCTGTATAGTATATTTTTACAATCATAATTTAGCGTTAAAAAAATTCTCACCACTACTTTTTATTGTTCATAACGCTCAGTACTCATTCTCCAGCTATTATAAAATATGAATATTGAATAATTAAATCAGAATAATACCTATCTTGTAAAGGAATTTATGTATAATGTAATAAATAACTGATGGCACACCCACACCAAGTGACTTGACCAGATGAGTGATGTCTCGTGATTATAGTATAGCTCATCCCTACTGTCTCTGCTAGGGCGAGGGAAAAAACACTAGGTCTTTCTAATTGAGGCGTCCTCGATTACTGCAAAACATCTGCAACCGGATTTCATTGTCAAATTTTGTTTTTATTAAGACGTTGTCCATTGTGATTGAGACCTTAGTAATTCAATTTGAGATATGTACCTACAGTTATAATGTACACTGTGAGCAAATAACGGTTATTCAATTATTTTTCGAAATATGTTTCTCAAGTAAAAGTTACTTCCTGTGGGGCCATTTTACCACACACTATTGTGATATTAGAAGAGGATACCATAGACAAGATGCATGGGGTTCATTACGGCCCAGTCGATTAATATCCATTAGTTTGTCGTTTAATTATAAGAGCCAATATAAAGACGCCTTAGCTGCGTCATCTCATTTATTATTATGTACTTTATTAAACCGATAGTTTTTCAGAATTAAGGTGCACGTTTATATGTATTGTGGCCATTTGACAACATCTTGTTAAAATTATTTTGTGCATTTTTGCGTATATTATTGAATTTCATAACTACACATAAGTGCGTACAGAAAGTATTATGATGTCTATACATAAAAAAATATTTGTCTATGGTAATCTCATTATGATTTAATCATCATAGATTATTGATTTAAAACTGAAAGTAGTTTAATTTTATATAATAAATAGCATGCATCGTGCGTTGTCTTGTTAACTTTGATGTTGCCATAGATAGCTACTAAGTGTGCTGTTGTGTTACCCTATATTTATTTGCTTAGTGTATAACTCATCAAAAATAAACTAATTCTGTACTAGACACTTATCTGCTACACTACATAAATATACGTCGCATTTTTTTATTGTATAATTTTTGTGTGTTCATAAATGTTGCTCAGATTCTAAGTAGCGTTTACTTTTTCAGTCTCTTACATCATTACTAATTATATTTGTACATTCAATTGTATTTTTCTTTATTTATGAAAATAATACACTGTAAAGACACATTTAAAGTCTGTAACATTATACAAAATATATTATGCAAATTATTTGGAAGTCTTCTCCAAATAAGTATTATACACGTTATTATTATTATACACATTTGAATTCTTGAATTACGTACAGATATCTAATTTATTTTTTTCAAAAACAAATTTGAAAAGACTTTCAAATAATTTACCTTTTTTTAATCAATTAGAGTACATAGACATTAAGAAAAACATTACAGGCACAATAAATCATGACACAAACTTTCAAGAGTTTTCTTTCTGCCTAAACCTTTACATATCCCATGCATGTATTTGTCATGTCCTAAATGTTTATTGAAAATCTGACGCTTAACGTATAATCCCCTTTAATGTATTTGTGTAGTAATTATCCAGCGTGCAAATATGCTAGTTCCGTACTACAATACCTACGCGAATCGCTTGATTCTCCATCTATTGGGTTCCGACTCGAAAGACCAAGTGTTGGTTGTTGTAATGCAATGGAGAGTGGAATGAAAAAACTTAGAAATACGGTACAAAAATGCGAAATTTGTTAGTTTTCCGCTCTGGCGTACAACTTCGAATAATTTAAGACATCGCGCTCGTGACGAAATATATACTTACATATATACATAAGTATTTGTGTAATTCCACTGTGCAAATACTTACTTTGTGGAATGTCCTGTTATCATAATAACTAATAAAAGGTTTCCTGTTCGCAGACATGGAGTTCGGGAGCGGCGGGCCACCGCCACCGGGAATGCTGAAAGATAGACACGGCCCACCCCCGCCTCATCATCCGGTAAGTATTGACTCTATGTTCATTGTAAACTGGCCATTATAAGAATTTGATCTTAAACATTTTCATTCTACTTTTGAAAACTACCTATATATCGGATGAGTCGTAGGCAGCGCTATTGTGTACATAATGGACGTCTTCGCGTTTCATTTGACATCTCGTTGAACAGTCGATTTGATACGTGATTAAATAACCTCGGAAAGATTTGGGTATATCTGGGTAGTCCAAAATCCTCTCCGCCAAATTTTTTGCTAGCAGTAGGTACTATCAAGTTTCGAATTCAAATAAGAATAACCGAGCGCTGCATCTTTCTCACATGCATGCCTCATCTATATCTTACTTGCAACTGTTGTAAGCGAATACGCCGACACATAGGCGTTCAAATGTATTACATGATAATAATTCAGGTTGGGTACAGCGAAGTTGGATACAGTAGTCCAATTATTAGCATCGTCTTGACTTTGCACCGATGTGTAACTGAGTCTCTATAGTGGAGTTTCAACTGAGACAGTACTCTGGTCTCGTCCACAGCGCGACGGCCGCGGTTATGGTCCCGAGGGTTACGGCGGCGAGGGGTTCGTGCCCCCACCACCTATGCACCACCCTCCTATGCCGCCACAAAATCAGGTATAACATTTGCACTATATAAAACCAAAAACAACCTATGGATTTTTTTAAATAGGACAGACATTTTTTACAAAGTTGTCCGTGGAGGTGTACTGATTATTACAAAATCAAGAATCAGGACCTTTTGCTCTAAGTTACAGCAGTCGCAGTGGTACGTACACCAAGAACTTTATTATTCCTGATTCCTTAGGAACATAAGAGTATGTCATCTATCGCTTGGGGCTTGGTGACGGTTTTTCATATGTTGCCAACTGTAACAAGACTGCACTTTTTGTATTGTGTAAAGCACGAGTGTCCTGATGTGTGGGCCAACTTCCGGAATATATTTCATACATTCAGATTAGTTATTGGCCAATCCCTAATATTCGGGGACTTCACGAAACTACATGTGGAAGACTTCGACAAGTAGATGGTGGTAATGATAGACACCGACTGCTCAACGTGACTATTAAATCGCGGAAAGACTTGCCAATTTTACCACTAGCGGTCACAGAGTCAAGAGTGCGAAGGCGTCCATGAAATATTACTTCAATATCGTAACATGGCAATTGTTTATTCATTTCATCATGACAACTCAGATTGCTGTTCTGATTCGAATGAAGTTTAAGGAACCCTAATCGAGATAGTACTTCGTGCATTCTGCACTAAATGGAAATAAATATAACCACATTAAAATCTAAGGAGGGGCATTGAGGTCAATACTTTTTTAAATATTCGCATTACAACTATTTGAGTATCGAAGTTGCTGGCAACAGTCAGTAACAAATATATACATATAAAATTAGTGTTGAAGTGTTCGTTGCGTGCTGTCTGGTTAGTTAGTGGTGTTGTGAGTGAGCATGTTTGTGCTGACGGCACAGGACATGGCCCCGTTCCAGGGCGGGCCGCCGCAGCAGGGCGCCGTGATGATGGTGTACGGGCTGGACCCGGCCACCGCCAACGCCGACCGCCTCTTCAACCTGTGCTGCCTGTACGGGAACGTCGTTAGGGTAAGCTCATTCCTGTACCATATACCAAGAAGTTTGTCTTGCTCTTCCTGCTTTATTACAATTAACACCAAAATTTTCGAAAGCATTCCGTTGTATATGGTGTAACAACATAAAAATAATAACTCATAATAATAAACCTTCGAACGGAATTATTTGAAACTACTCGTATTTTCTCTATTAATCTGAATCATCGGATTATGTTTTTGTTCTATTAAAATAAATAATTTATAAGCATGCTTTGTAGTCTTTGTTACAATCATATATTAAAAGTGTTAAATTTGAAACAGATAAAGTTCCTGAAGACCAAAGAGGGCACAGCGATGGTGCAGATGGGGGACGGCGTGTCCGTGGAGCGCTGCGTCCAGAACCTGAACAACGTCACCGTCGGCGAATACACATTGACGCTGGCGTGAGTGCAATATACACCATAACGACTCTCTCGTACCAGAGAATTCCGAAGATATTATAAAATAGAACATATAGTATATTGAATCGAAACAATGGATGTTTCCAAATTTCATCATAAAATATTTATGATGCATATGCAATAGCATTATAAAATATTATGGCTCAGTCACCTTCGTGATATAATTGTAGTCATTATATTTTTTTTCACCCGCAGCTTCTCAAAACAAGCGTACCTCTCGGAGGTGATGAACCCCTACCCTCTGCCCGACAAGAGCCCGTCGTTCAAGGACTACGTGGGCAACAAGAACAACCGCTTCCTGACGCCGGCCTCCATCCACAAGAACAGAATACAACCGCCATCCAAGGTTTGCAATTGTTCCTATGTATGTGGCACAGGCGGTGCGAGAAACGGTGCTCTGCTTTCCCCAATCTGCATGCCCAGCTTAGGTATTTTGTAATATATTAATTATAAATATATTAATGTGTAATTTTATTAAATTTATTGTCACTTTTCCAAAAAAAACATGTTTTACCTTGATCATTGGCGCATGGTAAAAGTTGTACATAATCCATGACAATCATAGATCTAGACACAGAAAAATATTGATAGATATCCGTAAGCACCTGGTGAGCCTTAGATCTGATAGCGATATTGTATAAAGCGCAAGAAGTGCACCAACTCGCGCTTGGCCCTCGTGGCAGGCCGAGGGGCCTTAGTTCACATCTGAGAAAAGGCGGATGACTCGTGGACATGAGTGTGTCAGTGTGCTCGCGCCGGCGTGCAGCCGGTGCCGGTAGTGGTCGCCACGTGCCCGCGTCCGCAGGTGCTGCACTTCTTCAACACGCCGCCGGACGTGTCGGACGAGCAGCTGCTGCAGGTGTTCAAGGACTACGGCGTCACGCCGCCGCACACCATCTCCAAATTCCCGCTCAAGAGCGAGAGGTTGGTAACATTGATATCCTTTTTCTTATTCTCTATATATGTATATAATTTATTTCAAGTGTAACTTCTGGTCTCCCGTAGTTGTGGGAGAGCTTCAAATATTTTGCAGCGTTAACGTTCCAGGCACAAGCTAGCTTGTAGTTTGATTTTCGTTTTAGCCCACCTTTAATTCATCAGATTGTTTCTCTGTTTGCCGGTTAGTTATCGCCTGATTTTCTTAGTTAAGTTTTTTTTTTTTTTTTCTATTATAATTTAAATTTGTTGTTGATATTGATTATAATTATGCACCGTTTTGTTCCATTAGCAAACATTGCACCAATATTCGAAAAGTAATCCTTTGATAGAAATTGTGTACTTACCAGGTGAAATTCTTTGTAATTCGATATTTAAAAATTATTTCTGCTTACTTTCCAGATCATCGTCAGGCCTCATGGAGTTCCTGAACATATCGCAGTCGGTGATGGCCATCATGGCCTGCAACCATGCGACCATTCAGCACCCGGGTGGGTATTTAACGAACTCTTGTATTCAATCCAAACAAAAGTTATCTTAAGAATGGCATTAATATTTTTAATCATAATATTCAGTTCAGTGCGTTAGAGCAAAAACATTAGAAAAGTGACATAAAAAAACACATTTCCAGGGGCAAAATTCCCGTTCGTGATGAAACTGTGCTTCTCGTCGTCGCGACAAATCGGTCAGGGCAAGGGCCAGCCGCAGAAGCAGAGCCCCGAACAGAACCAGAACAGGCAGGGTCAGAACAACGGTCTAGAACACGACATGTACTAGTAAGATATTGATTTTAATATAAATATTATATATAAATGAATATATGAAGAGGATATTATTAACTGTAATATATCTCGCGAGGCGACCGACAGTACGCTATCATAGGTACAATAATGCAAAGTGTTTCAAATAAAAGACAAGTATTGTATTGTATTGTATTTGTATCGAACTGTATTGTATCGTATAGTGCGTGTGCGTGTACAGCATTGTGTTTCTGTGGACGACGAACGGACCAAAATGTTTTAGTCGATCCGGGGGGCGGTTGATGCGATTCCTTTTTTGTATTTCGTTCCATTGTCCTTCAGTTATATGTGTATTTTTTTTACTGGTTTGCAAATCCATATATGTATGTCAAAGGCGGTGTGTGTATGCTGCCGTAATGAAAAATTTAAATTTTATCAGCTCATGGGGTCGCATGGAAACTGTAAGACTTTTTTCATTCGTGCAATGCATAGAATTAGGACGCCTCCGTGAAATACTTTGTAAGATTTTAATCGCAAAGTATCATATTAGTATCTACTGGCGCTTATAACATAATATTTTTAGCAAAGTATATTTTGCTATGAATATAGTTTATGTTTTAAGTTTAGTTTGTTCCTCTTTCCATTTCAACTATTTCCATGCGACAGGCATTTTCAAACGCGCCATCGACTGCCGGCTTCAAGTACTCGTGCGACTGGCCAGTGTTGCCAGCGGCGTAATGTTAAATAAAGAAGTAAAATAAAGAATAAAGAGTCAAGGAGTAATCAGTGTTACCAGCTCTTTAATTATATTAGTTGTTGTTGTTGTTGTTATTGACGAGGACAGAATTTGAATGGAGTAATTATTGATTTATTTGTTTTTGTTCTCTATAGTATTAATAATACTAATAATAATTGTAAATTGTATTTGTAGCGTTAATGTTGTAATAAACGGTGGATTGCTGATTTTTCTGCACAAACAAAAATATGAATATAAAACTCTTATACGTTTAGATGTGATTGTATTTTATCGATGTTAATAGTGATGATGTAATATTCTAATTTTGCCACGTTTCGACCGTTAGATGTCGTAGAGTAGCCCGCGGCCGGCTGCCGCGAGCCGCCGCGAGGCCTCCGTAGGTGCTTGAAATGCAATGTTTACATAGATGTCATTAATTTATTTTGTCGAAAATCTGATTCTGGACCAATCTGTTGTTTTTAATTTTAAAAAAATATTTATTTTGATCCGTTATCGATGTAACATTTGACCCAGAGTTTTCTATTCTAATCACCATAACATCTAAACGAATCGGCCGATTTAAAAACTATGTACATTATTATATTATGAAGATAGTTGTCTATATTTTAAGCAGTTTTACAGTAGGGACCATAGAGAAGATACATCTTTATATTTGCTTGGAAAATAATTTTTTAAAATTGTATCTACGCTTTGGACTTTTTTAATTTAGATAGAATAAAATTAAAAGCGCGTATAAAAAAACTTAGTATTAATTTTTGTCCGGTTAATATAATATAGAGGGCAAGCGGTTTATAAATGAATTTTAACAAGCAGAAATATATATGGGACCTTTTATATTCTAACAACTTTCTTCGTTATTTTAACGAAATACATATATTGTCTAATATTTCTATTCTTGTATAAATTGTACACCTTTCCTAAATTACATTGTCTTATCGTCTGACGCTAGAGCATTTGACTTCAATTTTTAATTTTTCTTTCTTATGAATTAATTTGATCACCTCTTAGTTTATTCTCACGTAAGCCAAATAATAAGCCAAAGTTTATTAAAAGATTGTTGTTATGATAAATTAATACGTAGATTAAATTTAAATGATAAAGAAAATTATTAGGTACATATGGATGCCCTTATGTATATTTTTTTCATTTGATTGGAACTGTTGTAATTGTAATATCAAGTACTCAATTATTTGAACGTCTCAATAGTGGTTTTATATTTCACAGTTTTCTAATTTAAGATCTCCTCCCCCCCACCTCCCCTCCCACACACCATCTTTCAAACGCAGAGTTAATGTATGTATCTAATTAAATTTCTAACGGTACCAAACGTAAACGTAAACCCAAACGGTTTTATTAGCTCCGTGTGAAATGGTGTGGACCGCGAAGAGCCAGGAGAGAGGGGGCGGGTGGAGGGTGGAGCAATAATCGAAAAGAATCTACATATCTTAGAGGCTAACAACACGATAACGATCGAAGCGGACGAGGGTGTCAATTTCTTAAGCCGTTCTCTAGTCGAGCCCTTAGAGTAAGTGTGTATACCTGTATGTACTAGACGAGAACTGTATAGTAAGATACAGTCGCCAGTCGCGTGGCGGACGGGACTATTCTACTGTCATATTTAAATGTAATTTGTATTTTTTTTTAAAAGGCGTACGTCCCATATTTTAATATCGGTTGTGTTATTTTTTTACACGGCACATTGTTTTGTTGCCATATACAATGCAATTAAAATATGAATGTGTATTAATCTTTCTTTCTTGTCATATTTAAAATGTACAGTGGAATAATATCGTCCGATCCATTATAGTTAATTATAATATACGAAGTCAATTTATGTGTTTCGTTTCCTACTGCTGTGACTGTATTGTGTATGTACGTGTGCGTATTTCGATGTTTAATATAATAATGCTTAGTAGGGAACTACATATCAAGGTGACAAATAAAAGGGAAAAATATATATACTTGTAACTCTTAATATACGATTAAATAAATATAGAAACTTCGTGTTCGTAAAGTACATGATTCGTTCCACGCAAGCAACTGCACGAGCTGTCTGTTATCTACATACATACATACATTTTATAACCTCAATTTTGTTTTAGTCTATGATTTGTTTTCGTTTCATCAAACATTTATTTTTTCCCAATTACTGGTTCAGTTTACGCTTGTTTTAAAGGAAAATAATGATATTATAATAAATTACTGACATTTGACTACCACATTATACGCCGTTCAGCTGAAAAAATATTTTTGAGGGTACTTTTCAAATTGTTTATAATAAATTGCAAGTGGTACAGATCCCGTATACAGTCCTTACACCGTTTGCAAGGTTTTGAGCAAATATTCTGTATGGCCAACATTACGGGGGTCTCAGTTATCTCTTCACAGACTACGCCTTGAGTACGTCATTGATGTTTCATTTTTCAATTTCAATACACATATATTATAGGCCTCGCCGAGCACTTATATATATCAATGGCATGTGGATCAACCTCAAAAATATAGTTTTTCCGCTATTCGGTAATGTATGGGACATAAGAACTCACATTTTGAACGTATTTGCTTCTAGCTAACGGCGATGCTGCGGCGCACACACACTCACACATATCAAGACGGAGGCAACACACAGACACACACAGGCACACCAGCACGAGTGTGGGGGGTGGGGGGAAGCACGGACTTGGGGGGGAGGGGAAATATTAGTGGGGCGAATGTAACGAAACTCGGATTGCCATTGTTACAAAAATATATATACTCCGATAAATATTTTTTTCTCAAAAGTTAATTCAAGCAACCACTACAACCACACTCATTACTGCCAGAAAATGAAGGCTGCGGCAATGCCACACGTTCCAAATTAGTACTCGGGAGTAGCGACGCACTTAGGGCCGGAAATCGCAGAGGGCTGCGGCCCTGTTTCCATTGGGACGTATGTGACCATTAGCTGCAATAACCCAGCAAATGGCGTGAAAGTTAACATTGAACATAAGTTACCATTGACAACTAATGGAATAATTTGACAGCCTGTTTTTTGCACAATGGCAACGAAGTTGAATAATTCCTTAAAGTAAATAAATTAACAATTATTTGTGATTTAGATCACTCCTATAAAGACATTAACAGATAGTTTTTTAAATATAATATTAGACACAGTAACAAGAATTTTCATGTATAAACACATCTTACAATTCCATTATTATTTTATTTCCATTATCTTGACGTTTCCGTTCTTTTTTATCTGTGTTGATTTTTCTTTCTGGTTTATTTTTTTTATATTTCAACTTGTATTTGGAGCGTTGAAGCTCCGCGTAACACGTACGCATTTTGTTCTTAGAAGTTAGTTCTATAGGTACTGTGTAAGCATTATTCCCATTTTGTGTAATTTTAGACTTTAGTTGCGACGTCATTTTCAAAAGTACTCGGATGTAATTTTGTTTGGGTTTATCATCATGTTTTATTTAAATGCTTTTGCTCTGTGCCTGAAATTGGAAACGAACCAATCGCAACTCGATATTCGATTTGAAAATGGCGCCGTTTACCCGTTTACGATTAGATAGATGCTTAGATATTATTATGTATTTTATTTGTGAATTTGTTTTGTGGTGATGATTAAAAAGTAAATAAATGTAGTAAAGTATGATTTAGTTTCGTGTACCTCTTCGTTTTGTTTAAACGCACTTTTAATAAATGTGAAAAATGGTTCTTTCAATTTTTTAATCTAATGTTTATATGATGAATCCCGGTATGTTATTGGCTGTACTGAAACTCGACAGTTGTGAATTGTACAAGAAATAAAGATTCTTGGTTTAAGGTAGACGTTTTGGTTTTTTTTTTTATTTTAGTTTATTGTTTCTATATTGTCTCTATATGTAAGGCCTGTGCTTGGAGTGTGCATGTTTCAGTTTTCATTGCATGTGTTTCGTGAATTTTGAATACATATATATAATTCGTATATTGTAAAAAAAAGTTAAAATACAAATATGTAGCAATTCTATTGGATTCTAATCGCATATTCTTTGGCCAGTTTTAATCGTAAGAACCAAACGTACTAATAGTAAATGTAAGACATAGTCGTAGCACTCTCTAGGTTAGTAGCAAGTGTCATTGCAATGTCAATTATATTCGATTAGAGGGAAAAAAATACGACCGGTGAAAATAAAAAAAAGTCTAAAATAAACTTTCTTACGCTATAAAATATTCCGACAGTCGGACTTAAATGACTGGACTCAATATGGTGTCCGTTGATATTAGTGATACACGAACAAAAATTATATTCTTGCATTTTATAGATATTATATATAATATGTGTGAC
>DWEJ01000998.1:0-14188 GCA_018245835.1 Mysoria sejanus stolli
GTTACTAAAATATTTACTAACGGTGTTATTTAAAACCAAATACGGGCGGATATCAGGTTTATAAACGAAAGTATAGAATACCGAATTTTCCGCAGGCATGTATTTCATATTTATTAATGTGACGTTTATTTTTAATGTTTGGTCTTTAGTGGCTTATTTTGTAGGCTGTCTTTCGATTTGCAATGTGCTCCATCCATTGATGGAAAAGTGTTTCACGGAGTAAGGTTTTTATATTGTACACATCTTCATTTGTGAAACCTTTGTGCAACAGTGGAACGCTAAAAGGGTGGATGATCATCCAAAACTGATAATATATTACGTTGTCCCAAAAAAAGAATTTGGTTTATTTTATGACTGGGATCAGTAGCCTATCCCTCTGGTAATGTACAGCCTTGCTGGTATGAACCTCTTAGTGCTCAATGACGTCATTTACATTTTGATCCTGCTTTGATCGATTAGTGAGTCGTTTGTTCTTTTATATAGGCATATAAGATTAGGGCATAATAAATTTTTATTTTTGTTAAACTGTAGCGTACGTAACAACTTTACGTATATTCGTAACGTACAAACCGCATAAATTATAAATAAAGATTCAATTGCTAATTAATTTCATTTAGGGCAGAGGTTACATAAATAAAAAAAAACAACTTTTTTAGTGTAAATTTTTTTTTATTTTCCAAACTGATAAAATCCTTTCATAAAGATATTCTTTCAGTGTCGTTTTACTCTCTTTGGAGAAGAATTCCCACAATCCTATAAGCATATAATTTTTTATGTTTACCAAAAGTCCAAATCAAAAATTTCAGGCATAATACTTTCAAACGGTATAAAGTTCATACAATCTTTCAACTCCTATTTCACTCTCTTGGGGGTAGAAATTTCAGAAATTCGTTTTCGTCACGTCCGATATCGTCTGCACCGTGAAACCAGTAGCTATACTAAATTCCAAGTCAGGTGTTTTTAATAATCGTTTTTTCATACTAAAACAGCAACATTATAGTATCACATTCGTGAATGAGAAGATCTCAGAAGAAATGCTGAAAGATTATCTTTAATTCATTGTTATTTATTTTCAATATGCGAAAATGTTCCAAAGATAACAATGTGTTGCCAATTACCACAGCTCAGACGCTCAGCTTGAAGTGACCGCATGACATATCTCTTCGTGAACTTTAATACTGTATTGAAATAAAGTAATAAATGAAACAAGTGAA
Organism: Mysoria sejanus stolli; assembly: GCA_018245835.1. NCBI lineage: Eukaryota > Metazoa > Arthropoda > Insecta > Lepidoptera > Hesperiidae > Mysarbia > Mysarbia sejanus. The sequence continues at coordinate 1,215 of DWEJ01000998.1, forward strand.
CGCCATTATCATTAGCTGTGACATATCCCTACTTCTGATTATATTAAATTATTTTTATTTTAGGTCTCTTATTGGTTCGGAAAAAAACCGAGTGTCAAATATCTCCATGCTTAAACGTGTTTTTTTTTTGCATTCCCTAATTATTTATTATTTGTCCAGGTCGTTTGGACCATGTCGGTAAGATGTTCAGGGCAGATTAAAAATTTGTATTCGTATCGATCGTCGGTCGTCAAATGAATGTGTCGAAACTTTCCTTTGCATGGGGAGGTCTCCCCACTCGTTCCTAACTTTGTTGAGTATATGTATATTGTATCCTAACGCTTTGTTATATGTATGTTTTTAGCAAATATACAAGTACGAACAAAGTGTTCGTTACGTTCATTCATTTGTTACGTTCGTTAAGTTCATCAATGTTAGCTTCAGTTCCTTTTTTGATGGAAGCCATAAACAAGGGGCGGGTTTGTTCATATTGAGTATACGGGTTGGGGAACCTAAGCGCAGCTCCTCGCATTCCTACGCGGCTGCCCGTCGCCGGTCAGAGCTTGCCGCCGCTAACTATGCGTACGAAGGCTGTATTATACTGAGAACAGTCGGTCGATATTCAACTTAGAATACCGTCTTAGAATACCGTCTCCTATCTACGAGTAGTAAATGTACTCACATTTCGACATGACAGGATTTTACTGTATTGTACCTCCATTGACTGAATTATATATTTAAACCGCTTAGTTTGTGACCTTCTTACAAAGGAAGCAAATGTGCATAAATCACGGACCCTTGCCTTTTGAGATACGATAGTTGGCATTTTTATTTACACAGACGTACATATGAGTATGTAGCACATGACAGATGAGAGAATGTGACTAGCTATACTACATAAGAAATTCGTTTTCTTTTATATTTTAGATGACAAGCTTGAGTTTGACCTCGATGGCGCCTACTAAATATTGTAAATGAAGTCTGAAATGGGACACGATTTATAGGGAAAGCCTATTCACCCTTACTTTAAAGAATTGTACGTAATTTAAGCCCGGTAGCACCAACCAGGCAGCGTTCCGTTGTGGCAATCGGGGCACGTATGTAGTATGTGGGTTACTGTTTAATACCTGGGTGGGTTATTGTTAATGTTTAATGTTGTGACTCTATTGTGTGTACTATACAATTATTGTTTTCAAAAACTGCACGCGTATTACTACTGATAGAGATGTTCCGGTTCGATATCGCGATCGGGTACTGTTGTGTTATTCCTATATTTAAATAGCTAGTATTAACTCGGGAATCTGGATGTGTCAGGTATACGACAATAACCTCGCCCTTATTCACTGGGAGGCTGTATATCATAACATTTGAACCGTGGATGTGTACTACACGCCTCTGTCTACAACTTCGGGAGTTATGGGCGTGATGGTTTAAAATTCGTAAGTTTGTCGCGCGGCTTAGGTGTGGAAGTAAAATCTTAAAACTGTCCGTTGGGGTGGTCAACGTTAGTAATATTTAGTAACGTACCAACATGCCTGTAGTCGGTGAAAAGGTACGGTAGAGGAGTGTGGTACCACGTATCACCAGGTATGTTTACGTCCCATTATGGAACAGGTGAAGGCCTCTTGCCAAACACCGAGCATAAATGGAAAAGGCAATCGAAATCTGGTTGAATTTTGGTTCAGTTAAATATTTTTAATTTTATAGTGTGTCGCGTGTGACTTAAAAAAAAACCTTTTTTACCCGTTTTAAACAATTCTACCTTAACATTGCTGTAGGTACTGTGCAGCGTTGAAAAATCATGCATTCGTTTGAACTTTCAAACACTAACTATTATTAATAGTTTAGGTTATATAAAGTCAAAACGTGTATAATTATTTGTTATACGTACCAAGCAATCTTGTACCACTAATCAGAGGAAATTACAGAGTCTATCGACAGAGGGATGAAATTAAAGTGTTAATAGCCTGCAGAGCCTTAAATCAGTTGTGCGCCGGAAATGAGACGACTACGGACCGCCTTAGAAAGTTCTAAAATTGAATTATGAAGTAATTGCACTCACGACTAGCGGACCCAACTATTGATAAATTCATCTGAAATACAATATTAGAGTTATGTTCTCAATATTGTGTACCCGTGCGTGAGTGAAATATTTTATAGTATATATTTTATAGTATATATTTTATAGTTATATATTTTAATTCTAGGCGTGGTTTTATCATATGTTATGTTTCCAGAATATCGTGCGTTTATAAATTTATCATTATCATCTAATCAATATTGTTACTAATATCCTTGTAATGTTATAACATTTCACACTAAACAAATTCTATTACAAATAATCCAAGACACATTTTTTTGTTACATAGGATCCGTCTACACCATTATATATGATGGAAGCCATTACGCTATTACATCGTCAAGGACGTAACCAAAGCTAAGGTCATTGAGTCCATATATGGCCAACATGTAGTTATAGTCAAAATATTGACACAATTTTTTTGTATTATTCTTGAATATGCAGATCGAATGGTCGGTGAATTTTGGATAAGCGGTGAAAAAGGCGTGTTTCAAAATACACATTTAGTACATAAAATAAATAATAGTTTAAGAAAACTTATAAAACGCGCTTTTCTTGCTAATCGAATTAAAAATTAGAAAATAATTGAATCGCCTCAAAATAAAATTATTATAAAATTTAAGTCATTAACAGAATATTTCAATTCAGAGTAAAAAGCGTGGGGGGCATTTACTGCGGTTCGTAACTAACTATCCTCTCATAAATAGTTGGCATGGCATGACTCATGACTTTCAGATGGTGTAGGGTATCCTCACCCAGTTCCTTCACGTTTTTGATATTTGGTTTTCTAGATGAAAAATTTTATTTTTATATTCGTCGTAAAGTTAAGTGAAAATGTTTTTTTTTACATTTTTGAAACAGGTTTAAAATATAAGGGTAAATAAAGGTTTTTTTTACAATCAAACTAAGATTGATTACTTTTTTACTTAAACATTCGATGACGCACCAAATTCTGAAATTTCATGTAAAAAAATATTTGCCAGGAGCGGGATTCGAACCCACGCCCTCTATTGAGGACCAGAACGCTCTACCTATCTGATAGGTAAGGGTAACCTTGAGTCTGGCGCCTTAGACCGCTCGGCCATCCTGACTGTTGTAAAGGCTGGCGGATTTATGAGCCCGTACAATGTACAGAGCGTCGTTCGGCTATCATCGGGATATCGATTCCTTCCGAACGGGACTAAAATGCCGCTGATTTCGAACCCTGTTATACATTGTATCTATCTAAAAGCTATAAAATGTGCATGTATGCAAATAATTATTTTTTATTTTAAATCAACCAAATGTAACATAAAATAGAATTAACGTCACGCCTTGGACAACTGAAAACATGACGTCATCTGTGAGCATTTGTAGTAATGGATGCAGAAACTCTTATTATTTTTCATGAAATTTCCCTTCGTTATTACTAATAAATGAATATTTTAACATACAAGCATATGCTACGTCAAGTTGTATTTTGCCCACATTTTTCAACAAAGTAGTGCACTGCGAATTGATTGTATAAATTTGCCTTAATATTTCGAGTAATATTATTTTATCTTCATAAAATGATAGCTTACTAATAGGCCGCTATTCCTTATTTAAAGTGCATATCCCTCCTAAGATTGAGCACGCATATATGAAAAACCTATTCATCCGTGCTTTAAAAAGTCCTAGGTTATATGTTTGCGTCTGGAAGCAAATACACTTCTCCACTCTTTGGGTCTCTATACATTTTGAAAGTGTGTTTAATTACCCTAAATGTCGTAAAGATTTTATGAGATTCAGTGAATTCTGTTGTGTGTGTAAGTGTAAGGTAATGAGTTCGTTTGTCTTTCAGAACACCTCGGTACTGGAGAACCACCACTGGCGCTCGGCGGTGTCCTGTGTACTGCAGAGCCGCGTGATGGCCAATGTGCTCGAAGAATCGACGCGCACGCAGCTCGTCAGGACGATCTCCTCGCTGATTCTCGCCACCGATATCACCCGTCAGCAGGAGTACCTAAATCACTTCAAGGTAAGTACATTACTTATATTATTCGATACAATACTACAGATGACGTTCATTTAACAAAGTTGCGATAAATTTGCGTTGCTTAAATTTCATTTACGTGAGGCATATGAATTAAATTGAAGCGTTAAAAAATATTAAAAATTGACATAAGGCCATATCTTCACGCCAGGTCCCTTACGAGCTAGGGACAGAACACATCAAATCTAAAAAAAGATTGAATTAAATTGTGTAAGTCTCACCGCCACGTATTGAAAATTTAAAAACTTAAATGTGATTTCAACCCTGTGTCTATGTAACACTTAAATGTGCAGTATAAAAATTGACGTTTACTAATCGAAGTTAAAACTATTCTTTCTTTTAAATAGGACCAAACAATACAATGACATGTTTACGATATTTCATTGAAGTTGGTTGAGTAGTTTAGGTGTTCATCCCCGAGAAACAACGTGTTACGTAATTTATACAAATTAAGATTATCGTTATGATTATATCCAGCCAGCCTTAGCTTTAGAGACCGACGATTATCTTATAAGTTTATCACTCTCGTCACTTTGCTATTCTTCTGTTCCTCTACGTTATATTAAATGGTAGGTACCTACATTATAATTTATCGACGAGTTTTTATATTAATCTATGGTGTATTAGAGGACACATTCATATTTATATGCGTAACCATCTGGCTGTTGTTGGATTACTGTTCTTAAGCGTTATACTGGAGGAGCTTTACTAAGTTCGGTATGTTTCATGGGATTCTTTTCGAGTGGGTTTAATATGATTGGATTGGGATAAATGTTTTGGACGTGTTCCGCGTGCCTCGGACTGTCTTTATGCTACGTATTTGTTCAGATACTAGTCACGGTGTGGGGTCAAGTTTCGTCAATGTGACACTTGCTACAGTCGCAAGACAACATGCATGTGCTCGGTACGATCATTGTCTTTAGGTGAGCATAGAAAAGCCCTCATTAGAAGCGCGGATGGGAAGAACGTCCTTATTTAAAGGTGGTAGAACCGTATGTGGTCCGACTCCGGCGGCACCACCGCCACACTTATTTCTGCCTTATAACAGCAGTGTTAAGCGCTGCTGTGTTCTGGTTTCAAGGGTATAGTAAAGGAGACATACTTTTTCGAGTCATTCCAGCTTAGTCCTCAGGGGTAGCGATGCATCTGTGGTCGACCTGAGATAGGAATCTAATCTTATCTGGGGTTGATTACAAATGTCCATGGGCGACAGTAGCCACTTACCATCAGGCGAACTGCTTGCTCGTCTGCTACTTCCATATTATAAAGAAACCCTGGCACACATTATTCGTGACACAAGAACGAATAAAAAATATTGAATTACGCATGTATGATGACAGTGAATGTAAAAGAAGCACGGCAGTTCTGTAAGGATAGAGATATTTGCCATTTGGTGCTCTCTGCCTACCCCTTAACGGGCCTGGCGGGAAGATATTTATAGATATACATATAGATATAAAAATCATTTACTGTTTTGGGGCTATATCTTCTCAACAAAATATTATTAGGGCAGCATTGATATGTCAAAAGAAAGCTAATTGTTTGTGCAATAGATCTCTATTAATTTACGTTGTATAAATTAACCTTTAAATTACATGTACACATTAATGTGTTATACATAAAAAAATCATATTACGTAAAACGCCTTCATGATATTTTGACAGAATTGATATCTTACGATCATAGACTATCAACATTATTTCAGTTATATAAAGTTACAGGATTATTGCGATAAAATTCTGAGACCTTTTTAGCGCAATAATATATCTATACTGAGTTATTCAACACACTTTCTTATTGTAGAGGCGAACTGTAACGTTCTATTACAGAGTTTTTGCGGTTAAATCTAAATAGCTCATATGATGGTAAACACATGTAACATTTTTTTATGATGTGTACTTTAATTGCAATCACCGTATACGGATAACTTATTACAAGGCGTTTCAAGAGGATAATTTCATTACACTTAAGAAAATTAAAGAAATGTTACCACTGTTATAAAAAAAATCCTTTAAATAATTAAACATTATATTTCTGGGTTGTTTAAAACATTAAAAACACTAATTAACGAAATTTATTAGGAAAAATAAACAGCGTAATCGTCAGGGTGCCGGAAAACTCTTCATTGTTGAGGTTATTGTACTCCGTATAGTAGTTATCAATACATAAAAAGGATGGTAATGTCGTGGAATTACATAAAGTTAATAAATCAGAATCCAATTGCCTTGCTAATTAAAATGTTTTTAATGATAAGTAATGTTATGTGTTAATGTAATGTTAATGTAATGTAAATAATGTAATGTAAATCTAAAATTTCCGAAGAGTTACGCAGACGACTGTAGTACACTCCCACGTCTCACCAGTTACATTTAAGTCCCACTAAGGAATAGGTGGTGAGCCTATTGCCATACACCGGGCATACATCCATCCAAACTCCGAACCACCACTAGAAAATCTCAATTAGATAAATTTAGTAGTGCCCGCGACCCGGAAATTGAACCCGGGGCTACCCGATCGGCAATCACATTTGCAAAACATGACCAACTAGGCAGTCAATGTGTAAACTTTATTGGATATTTTGATTCAACCAAAGATAAAATTCTTATCATTCTTCTTATTAAGTAACTTCTTATAAGGTGTCCAGATTAAATACGAACGAAGGTAATATGTGGAAAATCTTGTCAGATGAGTATCACGGAGATAAAACTCCACGGGTGTGGTATCTGCAGATAAGGGAATAAAAAGGACGCGTTTACAATCAGAATTTGAAACCGCCTCGGGGCCACCACTGAATGTTATTATTGTGTGACACTACATAGGTAGTATTTTGCGGGAGCTCTTCCTTGATAATTGAACTGTCGGGAATTTAATTTTATTATCAGATACAAGAGAATGAAGGTCGTGATTTCGACGGATTTAAATGTTGTTTAAGATTACTTCTGCCTCTTGCAATGCAATTACATTGCAATGATATTCTTGCATTCATATTTTATGTATGTAATATGTACTCAGGGCGGGCAAATCTCATATGTTAATATAATTTTGATTTTCTTTTTAAGCTATTTCTTGTTAACGCGCTTCTACTATCGTTTGTACTGGCCTGTTTGGAATTTATAATGGACCGAACAACGACAAGTTTCAACTCCTTACTTAGCCACAACACTATTTTTCAATAAAACTATCAGATGACAGTCAAGCTAGTTCGATTATAAGCGATGAGCAAAACCATTAATAAAATGCTTTTACAGTAAAAAAAGATATAAAAACGAGTGGAAATATAAGTAACGTAACCGTGAAGAATGTTTTTTGGCCCGTGACACTGGGTGGCACTAGCGGCTACGAACGGCCATTAAAACCAGTACACACCTCTACAGGAGAGCTATGTCACGTACGTCTCTACACTGTATGTTTGTCTCGGTTAAAAGGTACAAGTTAAAATGTGGGCGAGCGATGTTATATCTTATATTTTATTGCTTCTATTTACAAAGTGATCATGTTATTAGTACACTTGAAAGAGCTTTGTATTCACTAACAAATATTAGCGTGAGCAGAAACGAAATTATGTTATAAAACGTAACGTAACGTAACTTCACGCTGTAACTGTAATCCTCGAAGAGGTAGGCAGAGGAATTCAGAACTATGTTATCGTTTAATAAAATAATTTGAAGCTATATACTGAAATATCAAATACAAAGTTTAAAAATGTAACAGTTTAGCCTGGCTATAGAGAGAAAATTTTCGCAGCTAAAGCTTCTATCTGTAAATGAATAATTTAGAGAGATTTCACACGCTAGCATCGAAAAGCTCTCTGCTCAGAATTGAATCTTAATTCCCTGAGAATAGAAATCTTGATTTTGCTGCGCAGATTTGGACACCTAAGTGAAATGTAATTTTAATTTGCATTCATTTACAGTTCGAAGTAGAAAATTAGAACCGACAGAAAATTTGCGACTTTAAGGTACTATTTTATATTGGCGTTCTTTTTTTTATTATAAAGCTTTATATTAAACATTTCTTTATAAATGTGAACATTGTAAAGAGAGAGTATTAAATAATAACACGCGTGACTGCGACTCTTGTGTTCTACCACCATAAATACCTGTCCCTACTACAACTACTAATGCACCCTGAATTACGTTGCTCGAATGCAGATTGGTGCACAAGTTAGTGACTAACAGATCAATAAGAATATTTTAAAGCATCTTTGAGGTCATCGGCCAGGTTTAATAATTGTTATGAAACACAAAATCTGGGACTAACAAACCAAAGATACAAGAATGTTATAAATACGAATGCTCGTGAAAATTTGTCGTCAATTTTTCCCGATTTGCGTAACCTACATTTATTTTAGACAAGAGTAAATACGCACTTTCCAGACAGGCTTGCTTCATCTTAGACTGCATCTCGCTTTCTATCAGGTGAGATAGAAGTCAAAATGCGAACATATTGCTATAAACATATTGCTAAAAAAGAATCAAACGCATGTTGGTGCTACCTCGATTGGTGACCGTTAAACTGATAACCACCTAATCGTTAACCACCTAAATATAGATCGCTTGCGAAAGGCAACCGCTTTAGGGTCACAGCTCATTAGAGCCACCCGGCACCCGACCCGCACCGCCTCGTCGCTCAGCGTCCATTCGTTGTCGACGGGTGGTCCTCGGGTGAACACTGCGTTGTCACCAGTAAACCTTGCGTGGTCTACAAGTGAACCTTGCGTGGTCAACGAGTGGACCTCGAGTTGTCAACGAATTTCCGAGTAGTCTACAAGCGTTTGGCTTTAGATGATCTGGTGATACTACGGAGTTGATGTAGTGAGCGCATGCTCATACAAATCTATATAAAGAATACTCACCGCTCAAGGCGAGGCGGTGCGATCGGGTGCCGGGTGGCTCTAATGAGCTGTGACCCTTACGCCTCACGCGCTTTTTGATAGTAATTTTTAAAGGAAACCAACCGTCAGTTTATACCAGGTATTTAAATGTATTATTAAGAAGCTATGGAGTTATAAGAACAATCTTTTTATAAATTTTTTTTTACTTTACTTTTTATTTAAATGTATTATTAAGAAGCTATGGAGTTATAAAAACAATCTTAATTATAAATTTTTCACTTCAATCTATACAGTAGAGGGCGATTATTCGTTGTTTATATAGAGGTTGACACCCCTTAATATTAAGCTATCGTAAACCTCTCGTATCAACATGAAGTACACTGAGTTATCTGCGGCTGGCCACTAATTTCTAAGGATTATATTGCAATAGGGTTATCTTAAGGTGGACATTTCCACCCGCGTCTGCCGAATAGCCTCGAAATTTCTTGTTAGGTCAGCCGATTACTCTAACTGGATATATTGATACAATAAATAAGGGAATGTATTGGAACAATGAGATTGGAGCATTGGATACAAAACTTATATAATGGCCACATTCCGTTCTCAATGATAGCTTTCAAGGTCGCGTCTTTAGGGTCATGTAATGTTAGTTTGATTGTTCAAGCTTTGATGCTTCAGGCACAGGTGGATGACCTCTGTCCAAGGTTAAATTTCTTTACAGGAGGTGCGTGTGTTGCAACTATTTCTGAGCATTTGCATTATTGTGTTCCGTTCGGACGATTTGTTATGCGATAAATAAATGACAAGCCGTTCCTATGGAGCAGAAGGTCATACGTTATAGCGACAGGTTATATTTTACGATGAATGGATTACAAAAGATATAAAAATACGTATATTTTTAAAGTGTATTTCCTTCTATTGTGTAGTGTATTTTCTTTTCCGTTTCCTGTATATGACGTTTTGGAATTGTGCTTAATTGACTGTTGTTGGAAAAACGTCGGTCGATTACCTCGCATACTTAGACGGTGTTTACTAGACATTTAAACTTGGTGTTTGTTTCTGAAGTCTGTCAAAAACTGTAATCACCCCAGTGATTCGCCATTAGCTTCATTAAACAAAGTTGGCGCTGTTCAGTTGAAACGGCCAGTAACCAAACAACAGTTAAAGCTAAGCTCACAATAAACGTGCTGCGAAATATCGGATATGCAGAAAATTTCAGAGCACGCAATTTGATATCGGAGCAAAATTTGTACAATTAAAGTAGGTACTTAATACAAATTTTAACAATATTACAAAATAGTTTGAGAAATTTATTAAATTTCACTTTATCATGCTGGTTTCTGTCATTGTCGCCTCCTCATCTGCTAGTTCTGGTATATATTTGGTCATAATGGGTAAGTCTTGTCTCGTTTCCCTTTTTTGTCACTGAATTCCTATAAAATTTATAATACCGTGAGTAATAGCAGAAAATTTCAAGATGCCAATTAAAATTTATTTCCGATTATTGCATTTCTTTTACTATTATTGTTTTTTTTTCAATTGGATTGATTTAAAATCCACATAAAGTTACCTATTTATGAGTTTAGAATAAATTGTATCAATATATAGTAAAATGTAATAAGCAGATTTTTTAACTTGTACAGGATTACAGGGGCGATGTTACGTTGTCTTATTTAAATAAATCCTATGTATTAGATAAATAAAACTAAAATCCATATTTTCCTTAAAACTGATGGCCGTCTGTGAGACTCATTCAAAAAGTTCATTGTATAGATCACGGTTTTGAATCATTCCCGAGTTGTGAACAAAGTTCAAATTGGACAACTTTTGGTGTAATTTACAGACAGTTTATTTCATAGTACTCATTAAAGCGTTATATGGAGCCGGCTGGTTAAGGTCATTGTCGAATTGGCATTTAAAGAAGTCAATTGGATCGAGGTGTTCGCACAGAGAATATTCTATACATAGTCAGGTCTTAGTTTCATCACTTTTTATAAAATCTTTTTACTCACGACTTCGCCACTCTTATACGATCAGTATAGCCCTTTTTATAATATTTTCTATATAGCTTAAAAGTAAATTGCTTTAGTACATATAGATATCCAGCAATTTTTTAGTAAAAACTTAACAAGTAGAATGATAAATATAATACGAGTAGGTTTTAATAGGTTTTCTTTGGAGGACGCGTTACCATCGTACAAATTGTACGTCAGCCACACGTACGTATCTCATGTACCGTCCGCGTCGTCGTTTATGTGAATCTGCATATTATAGCCTCTCGGATGAATGACCGTTTCAATTCATCATGATACTGTTTACACATGTTATGCGCGTACCAAGGTTTGAATCTTGTTGGAGGCTTTCTCTGGTCAGACGCATAATTGATTGTTAACTCTTTGTGAGCAGAATACACGTTTGAGTCGGAGATTTGTGGTGGTAAATCTCATTATTTTAATTCACGGGATGTCACTTGGGTTGGCTACAAAATAACCAATTTCACGATCTTTTGGAAAAGCGTTTTTAATTTCAACAATGCGTATCACTAATTACCGTTTCTTTATTTTGCTCACAATAATATAGTAGTAACGTTACGTTATTTTTGGACATAGATTAAAAAACTACCGAGCTTGAAAAATTTTATTTATTGAGTATTTTAAAATTACCTACTAATTTTTGACTGCCTCATTGCTCGTGTTGGTTGCAAGTGCGATTGCCGATCGGGAGGTCCTGGGTTCGATTGCCGCGTCGAACACTACAAAAGAATTTTTGTAATTTAGAAATTTTCTGATTTAGCAAATTACTAGAAAATTTTGTAGAAAAAATTTCTAGAAAATCTAAAATAAAATTTTATTCTAGTAGTGGTTCGGAGTCTGGATATGTGCCCGATAGATGGCGATAGGCTCACCACCTATTTCATTGTGGGACGTAAAAACGTATGCGGTGAGACGTGGGAGTGTTTTGCATTCCTCTGCCTACCTCTTCGGGGATAACAGGCGTGAAGTTAAAAAAAAAATTTAAGTGTTTAATAGTTCCGATATAATAACAAGCACGATCTCATGTGTATACTATAGGTAGGTACGTATTTTTTGACGTCATTAGCTCACTATCCTTAACCGCTATAGTAGGGTTGTTTTACTTTTCGAATTATTCAGGGACTCAAAAATTACAGCAGTTTAAAAAGGTAGCGTGTCTTTTTTTTAATCTATAAAAGTTTCATTTTAATTATTTTAAGACAAGGATTTATGAAAAGCGTTATGCAAGAACGTGCACATGTATGTATTTACTTAATCAAAATTCATTTACTTGGATAGTAGCCTCCACCAGAGCCAGGGCCTGGTCCGCCTGGGCCACCCGGCCCGCCTGGTCCGCCCGGTCCGCCGGGACCGCCGGGACTGCCCGGAGTGCCCGGAGTGCCAGGACTGCCTGGCGTACCCGGTGATCCTGGGTAGCCTTGCCCTGAAATAAAGAAAGTTCTAAAACGTAAAATTTGTATTATTCATAGTTATACTTCGGCTGGAAATGTTTCAATTTCACCGCTTTTATCCCTTGTCCTTTTATCAATTCACTCTTAGTTAATAATCTGTAATGAGCAATCTCTTTTAATTTTTTTGACTAAAATCTCAAGACATCAAACCAACAAGATCTATGTATGACGTAAGGATACATACATACGACAGTAATAAATGCAATAAGCGCTTACAGTATGTATTTAAAAATCGCCCTTTCCTTTGGATTTTTATTTGTAAGAAAATTATTTACATGTGCCACCAGGTCCAGTTGGTCCATCGGGTCCGTTAGGTCCACCGGGTCGGTTGGGTCCACCTGGGCCGCTAGGTCCACCGGGTCCGCTACCGGAACCTTGGGAATATACATTATCATTACTCTTTTTTCACATTGACAAGGACTGTAATATGGTATTTGGTATGAAATGTGTGCTAACAATTGTTTTTTGTTAATAGTGAATAACATCTTTTTAAGAAATTGTTTGAAAGAATATTAATTATAATACGTTATTAATATTCTTTCAAATATTAACGTATTATATTTATCACTAGTGGGGGGGGGAG
>DWEJ01000999.1:0-14187 GCA_018245835.1 Mysoria sejanus stolli
ATTACTATAGTTACTTGATTGATAGTTATGTATATTGCTTGGACTGTTTACCTGTGCATTAAGATTGTGCATTAAGCTTATAATTTTGTGTATATTGTATCAAGTATGTAATAATGTAATAATTGTTGGTAAACCAAATAAATAAAAATAAATAAATAAAAGATGTATGAACTTAATTTTTCCAATGATCAGAAGATCGTAATTTTTCTGTGAATATGTAATACATATTTTTACCTGGTGATATATTTTATTATTTTTACTAGAGTTACTGGGTTATTAGAGTTACGAAAAATGACAGGTGAATCTTAGTGAAATAAAAGTTTTTCACAAGTATAAAGACATTAAAAACTGTACCTCAAACAAAATTTATTCCTTGATCGTAAACAAACTAGTGAATTTATATTAAAACTAACCAGTAAACATATGGCAGTGATGGTTACTGCAAATTACGAATCATACATATAGAACTCGAAGACTGTCTAAACTCACTTAAACATCTGGCTGAGCTCACTAAACTCTATTGGAATACTCTGAAAATTATTTTGATTATGACATACAAAAAATAATATACATGGATCAATGGAAGATATGTATATAATATCCTCGAGCGACTTAAAAGTCTTTGTTTTTATTTACCAGGAATTCGTCAATGACAGCGTTGTAATTATTCTGACATACGTGTACACGGCGGGACGTATTATATCTTCCTTAAACGAAAATCACTACAAATTACTATTTGGTACCTCCAGTTCCCTGCGACCTTGACCCCAGGTCCTTCCATATAATCGTGGGCCTACTCACTGTTAGGTTACTCGACCGTTAATATTATTTGTACAAATATTAAATAAATAAAACAAATAAATAAATATCTTATGACATCTCCACACACGGCCATCTGATCCCAAACAAAGCGTCAAATTAAATATAGAATAAATAAAATATTCGAATGCACATTCACATTAAGAGCGACTTTGTCCAATGTCATTAAATCAAATGCGATAAATCACAAAAAAGCATATTACTTTAACACTTCTCATCATTGGTCATGGGTCCTTATTATTGTTATCATATGCCATCAATGTACTGTAACTTGACTGCCTCGTTGGTCGTGTTATTTGCAAGTGCGACTGCCGATCGAGAGATCCCGGATTGGATTCCCGGGTCAGGCACTACTAAATTACACGAATTTATATTTTCTTGTAGTGGTTCGGAGTCTGGATATGTGTCCGGTGTATGGCAATAGGCTCATCACCTATTCCATAGTGGGAGGTATGCGTAACTGGTGAAACGTGGGAGTGTTCTGCATTCCCCTGCCCACCTCTTCGGGGATTTCAGGAAAATATATATAGCGCGTTTGTCACCTACTAAAGTAAGTTATAATGTAGGTTTAGATTCAAGCGTCCAACTCCTGTTCAAACATGTGTGTTTTATAACCAAGTGTCACTTGCTGCAGCCGTCAAGAGAAACTTGAATAAATCTTCCACACTTTGCAGTTACCTAAAAGTTCTCTGGGCTTGTGAAGTCTGCAAATTTGTACTAGGGCAGCGTGACGGACAACAGTCTTAAATGTTTTAAATATATCCAGGAATCAGAGGAAACTAGTATCCAACAATATAAATTACAGAAACCAATTTACTACCATCATCATTAAGATATCAGATTTGCTCAAGATCTGTTACCTTCAGCATGAAACATGAGATTTAGCCTTAACATTTCAAGTAACTTTGACAAACCTTTGGTCATGGGACACGAAGCACAGTTTTGCAGTGTGGGAGACAGCAATATTAATTACTAACATACGTATATGAGAAATCTCCGCCGTGACCTCGCTGCAATCGGCGGGAGCTCATGAGAAAGGACCTCGTATAGGTCCGAAACTAGTCCGGCCATCCCGAAAAAACATACGTAAGTCTAGCCGGCTTAATAATCAATCAAGTACCATATACTTGTAATTTTCAAAGTAAACGTATTCGCATAAATAATATATCGACAAACATGACGTCTAGATATCTTTTATGATTCAAATACGTTGTTTGATGTAATTTGGAGGCTTCTATGTTTCAGATAAATCCCGTCAAAAAAATTTTTACGATAACATTTCTTCGAACGCTCTATTATTTTCCGCGTGGGTATTTACTTAGATATTTTTAATATAATATTTGTAATACCTACATAGCAAATACCAGTTACATTCGAGACGTTTCTAATTCCAGCTTATGTTAAACGTAAAAACAATTACGATCCACTACTTAAAATGATTCAATGTTATAATTCAATGACGTTGTCGCAGATTCATCATCCGTGGACTATTACGTCTATAAGATCAGTTAGTAACGAAAACACATCGAAAAATCTTTTACACGTTCTTTGTATCTCGAGCACGATCGCCTACCACACACGTTCCATTTTTTCTAAAAATCTACGCTGAAGTGAACAGTGATTGTCTGTTTGCTTAGAAATTTGATTCCCACTTCGGACCGCAGACTTCGGTCTACAAAACTGTGTATGTTATTTAGAGTAAATGATTTTTTTTAACAGTGAAAAGCAACGTCATAAGGAAACCCGTACTTTGAAGTCTTCTATATTTTAATTTGAATACAGGTTTAGTAGTACAAACGGAAGAATGGGATCATCTCGTGAAACCTCTGTAAAAAAATAGTCACAACGTTGTATGAAAAGTCACTGTAAAAATGCCGTGGCCGAGACACGCGATGAAAAATCACAAAACAAAATAAATTACGAGTTCAGCTCAAAAGTGTTCCGTTGTCGCTGTATCATGTGATTGTACTCGCTTTGTTTATTTTACATTACGCCGAATTTTGGGCTATAAGGCTTAAGCTTGCGGCCGCCAATTGCGTCCACACGGTCGTTTTGGCTACGTTCTGCGCTTTTATAGCTGAAAATGAGTGTGAGTTTAACGAGGTGAGTATCACTTTAGAAATATCATCCAGAGTAACTCTAGAAGCCGCAGCAAATTTACGATCTATCATAAACTGAAAAAATACTGCATTTATTTTTGCTGCCTTGTTGGTCTTGTTGGTTGCAATCACGACTGCCGACGAGGTCCTGGGTTCAAAGATTTTTTAGTAGAGATTCGGAGTCTGGATATGTACGCGGTGTATGGGTATAGACTCACCAGTGTTCTCCACTCCTCTGCATACCTCTTCAGGGATTACAGGCATGATGTTATTTTTTTTTCATTGTTAACGTACCAAAAATATTTCAACGTTTTCAAAATCTCTAGACTGACTAATTAACCTTATATAAAACGTAACTAGCGCTGCTATTATTTAATTCAAGTTTAGTGTGCTCAGTTTAAGACGATATCTCCTGAAGTGAAACTAAACCTTACTAAAATGTAAGCCTTATAAAATCTTAGTTAAAATTTAAGGTTTAATAAAATTAGAAAAAATTCACCGCTACTTTAGCCTATTTAACACTTTATATAATTAGTACTGAGACTAACAAGACACTAATATTACCGTATGAATACTTATATAGTGTATCCTTATCTTAATAATGTCGTACACTATGCATATTGACACCAAAGGTGTTTCAACGTAATCCCTAAGGGTTGGGTAATCCCTCATTATCCCTGATGCTATCTTGTTTACTACATTAGTCCTATTTGAAACTCAATGTATGTAGATCTAATGAATTGAGGTGACTACTTAACGTCAAGATAATCTTGATAAAATTTTAATGTTGATGTTGCTTGTTCCACAATATACAGCCAACACCCTCGTTATACCGGTTGCTTCATATTTTTAAGAAAACGAACAACTACAGATAGCTGTTTCAAAATTCTAGTGCCTGATTTGTGCTAAAAAAATTCTTATAACCGGATTGCACAATTCAATTGGAAATAGAATAGTATGGCAGGATGAATCCAATGGGTTGGGTTTATTCGCACGTGGAAACTCATAAATGGCATTAGATTTATCTGTTACAGTAACATCTACCTATATTACCGTGTAGTGAATGAATTAGTTCTGTAATAAAATAAAGGAGCTCATTACTAGGTGCCTCAACAATGCAAATCTAATACACTAGAGTCAATTGGCTAAAACTATCATTACTCTCCTGACTATGCATTTCGTGATTATGTAAATTGCTATTGATTCACTCCAAAACCCATGAAGGTTAGTACACAATACACATTGCGCTGTTAAGGAATCTCCTGTCACGTTGTTTTATATTTACAGTATTTTAATGCGATATTATGGGACAAAGTTAATAGTTTAGTATGCCTGTTTGATGCATTTAGTGAACTTTACATAAACAATTCCGTATAAATGAATATCTCTAATGTTTTATACAGTTTTACAACAGATTCCATATCGTTTGAAGCTATGTTTATCAGTAGGTAAAAGTGAGAGCTTAGAGATTTGGATTACAGTTTCCCACATCCAGGGTCTCGCGCTCGGTATTTCATGCTACATCTATCCGTTTACGTTTCGTAACCGTCGAGGTTAAATATCACTGGGAATAATGATCAAAAGACGAAACATTCATATCATAAATTACGTCATACGTAGCGTTGTCCAAGTCGGTGGAATAATGTGGAACATGTTAAGTTTGGCAGCACTAGGTCTGGCATGCGGTTTGGCAGTATTGGGCCAACATGTAAGATTGTGGCATGAATCTTATACATTCTCAAAGGAATCTCTGATAAAGATCACCACCTATTCCACAATGAGACGTAAACTTAACTGGTGAAACTTAGGAGACTTCTGCATTCCTCTGCCTACCTCTTCGGGGATTGCGGGTGTTAAATTTTTTACGTTACATGATAAAAATAATAAAGGTTACACTAGACTCTTTAATTTTAAGAAAACAAATTACCCATAGCATACAAGTTTTTAGATGAATTATTTATACACTGGTCACCGAAAGCTACACCTGGCTTTCTTTTGTCCATGTGTGTGAATCATTCACCTAGTTAAAAATTGAGTTTTGAAATCCAGTCGAAATAGTTCGATGATGCGAGAATAAAACTTAAAAATAACAGATTTTAGAAAATGTAAATGCGGATTTACATAGAGATCGTAGAGATTTAAATGGGTAATTATCGCGAATTCTTTATAATTTCTTGACGGATGATAATACAAAATGCTGAAGCTAACGATCTGATAAGTTAAGAAACATTCGCCGTACTTTGGAGAGATTGAGAGAGAGAGTACATAATGCAGTTGGTGAACGTAAAGCAGTATAACAATCGGTTAAACTTAAGCCTGCTGACAAATCTTCCGGATGCTTGAAAAAACTTGTAAGTTGAATGATTTAGCCTGTAATTTACAGGGATCCGAAATAATATATCCGAAGGTATACATAGGTAGACACCGACTTATTTGGGACTTTTACCGCACTAAAACTCTCTTCGATGGCCTTTCCTCGGAGCTAATAAGAGGACTCCGGAATCTCCAGCGATTCACCGGTACCTTTCAAGTGACATATGGTACCTACAACTTTAAAATGTTCACGAACAGACAATGATTTCTACCGTAAAAGAATCTATAATGCTACTATGGTACTCCAAGAACTTAAAATTACTTAACCAGTAGGGATGGTGGGTATACCGCTGACAAAGAACACAGAGTTTAATTGTCAAAACCTAATCCAGCAGGCTGGGTTCGCTATACATAAATACAGACAACCCGGTCTCCCAAAAGTGACACGTAGAATTAAACCACTAGCCTATAACTCCACCGCAATTTATTTATATTTTACTTAATATTAAATAGCTAATAATAACATTTAGTTACGAGTAATTTTGCTCGCCATCTTCGTAACTTCACGCCTGTAATCCCCGAAGAGGTAGGCAGAACACTCCCACGTTTCGCCAGTTACTTTTACAATACACTACGGAATTAAGTCTCACTACTAGAAAATATATTTATAGTACATACTTGCCATCTCAGTATATTAAAATAGTACAATCAAAGTTGATTGGGAAAATGAAAATGTAAATTACTGATTATTTTGCTTTACTTTTATTTTTAAGTTAAAATTAATGTTATTACTGTTCCGCAATATTTGTTGTATTTCTTACATTATAAGACGTAAATATAAAAGAAACATGCCAGACCCTCAAGTTGGATTTTTTTTTGATCGATTTTCAGTGACCACAATATTTAACTTATAAAATTGTATATTTTGAACATACTACGAACATTAACGAATTAAAAATAACGTAACAAAAATCAAGCATGCCACTGTAAAATACAACATGTAACCGAATGTGAAGTAAGTTTTTTGTTATAATATATAAATGTGGTTTATTTGATTTGACAAGTTTAACATTGTGGTGATGAATGAATAACCAATAGTGAAAAAGGAAATATTAGTGTTGCATTCTCGATTATTTCACGTGGCAAGAATATTTTTAAATTTGATTACTCGAAAAGAGACGAGAATTAGAATTAGAGGAAAAAAGAATTAGAGGAACTAAATGAAAGAAAAATGAAATAAACTCGTAATATCCGACCGTGAACTTGAAGAAGAGTAGCTATACAAACGAGGTGTATTCTTAAAAATTCGTTAATTTAATGCTAAATAACGTTTCCGAGCTACTCCACAGACGTACTCGTAATTCCGATTTATTCATACCGAATGAAGCAGTCATCAACGAATATTTACCGCAGCCGTAAATTTCAATGAAAGATAGCAAATTCACGCGAATAACATAAGTAACAAGTATTATAATTATCAAGTATTTGATCAAAAACTAAAAATTAAAAAGACTTCAGAAAACTTACGGGCGACTATTGCAACGTAAACGAGCTACGTAAACACAGGTCGATTGCAAAAGTCAAATTCATTATTGGTACAATCTCGGCTATAATGATCATCTTCTTGTCTTAGTATTTTAATCGGTTGTAAACACGAGTTATTCTTAAGGAATATTCTTCGTTTTACGGCTTTTCCATTTCCCTGCAATATAATTTACCTCGCCTCGAGGTGACGAGGAAATAATGTTAATTTTTGACAGAAAGAAAATTAATTATAACACTCGTAGGTATAGAAAGATTTTCAATAATACGTGACACTCCTTATATTTGTAGAGTACGCAACCGATGGTGAACTGTACTAATAAATAATCCATCAAAACATTAACAGGCCATAGCGTTACCCTCTATTCTGAGGTGGTGTGTAAAATTTAACAGGTGAATCGTAGGAGTGCCTTACACTAAGGGAAATATAGATATCAAAGAAAAAAAATGTCTTACACTATATCAACATTTCAGTATAACAACATAAAAAGCTTTTGTGCCTTATAGACAAGAACTTCAAGTCGAAGAGCGATGTCTCATAATATAATGTCACCGCGAATAAGTAGGTATACTTCATAGCCGAAATGAATTACTTTGTTCAAGAAAACACAAAATTACGTTTATTTACGTGGACGTATTTACAGGGCTTACGATCTTCCCACATGCCTATTAATATTTATACGCATATTAATATGAATATGAATATTAACAATATGTTAATATTTTGATAGAAATGCGTCACGTTTGGCCAGTGTCTACTGCTGGCATAGATTAACTTCGCACGATACTTGTTATCTATGCGGAGGTGATCAAAGTCATATGATAATAAAGTTTTATGCAAAAGCGAGACTCTATCAAGGATATACATATTTACAAACCAGCTGTCTTAAGGGGTAAATAGCGAACACCAAGTTTTAAATATCTGTATCCTTGCAGATAACAGATCATTACAGTGTTATTCCTACCTCTTCGGGGATTACAGGCATGAAAGTTACGTTACATATTTATACATGCATGCCGTTTTTTATTTGTAGCTAAGGTACGTATTTGCCATATGCAAAAGACACCGCCGTTCACGCCATGTTAACTCCAGTGACTGCACACAAATTACTTTTAACATAAAAACAAGAGGTGACTAAGCCCGAAGGCAGATCGCGGTATGACGCGCTGTGCCTAGACACAGCTACATGACCTGGCCATCTATGGTTAGCAGCGTAGACGGTACGAGAAGTTATTGCTCTGCGATCCCCAACCTACATGCATGGGCATATCCTCTCAGGTAACGCCTATGTCCAATGGACTGCAATAGGCTGAGGATGATAACGATATATAAAAATACGCTAGATATAAAAGATGAAAGTGAAGATAATCTTAAATGTCGCTGTACAAGATTTGTACAAGACGTAACGTCTAATACTCTATGAAATTTAAAGTTGATATTAATTATAGTAATATACATGTAGCAAATTTAATTTAATATTAAACTTTAATGTTAACGATCGTCACGTTGGCCGAGCCTGCCCCAGCGGGTGGTCTTGGGTTTGATCTCCGAGTCTCGTTTTTACATGTTTAAATTATAGACAATAAGCTAACTCCCTATTCTATTATGAAGCAATATACGATATGATTATTTAAACGTGGGATTAAAATGCTTTATGTTTTTCCCTTCAGGGATTACAGGCCTAATGTTGGGTAAATTTAACGGAAGCAATACGACCGATGCTAGAATTACGAAAAATCCACATCCACCACAATTATAAGTGCGTATAGGCGAAGAGGCAAACAGCATCCAATCGTCATTTATATATGTAACGTAACATTACGCCTGCGATCCCTGAAAAGGTGGGCAGAGGAATGTAGAACACACCCACGTTTCACCCGTTTAGGTCCCACTATGGATTAGGTGGTGAGCCTATTGCCTTACACCGGGCACATATCACGACTCCAGGCCACTACTAGAAAATCTAAATTAAGTAGTGCCCGACCCGGAAATTGAACCTGGAAAAATCAAAATATTGTCCGTATCGGGGCGAAATAAGAATACATTTCCCAACCCCCACCGTGATGCAAGGTGTCGTAAGAGCTGAGAGGCGCGGTCTCCGGGGCCAGCTAAATACCCTGGCCTCCAATTGGCAGCAGTTTAGGCGGTACTAGAATGTGTGCTCTACAATATCCAAACCGTATGCCCAGCCAGGGCTTGTGGACATAACCCCTCAGCGAAGCTCTATGTCCAACAGTGAAATACAACAGCTTGATAATGACGATAATTAACTATTTTATATTACGTTTTTAAATTCACCGTTTGTAAGTCTATACTATGTACCATTTCTTATACCTGCTTTATCAATGTGTACAGAAACATTGTTTTGCATTAGTTTCAAATATTATATTCTAATCAGTTCTACCCGCGTTTAGCAGCTGACAAATCACCGTAAAGAGTGTTTTATATGTGAAAATGTAATAAAAAACAGTTTTTCTTTATTCCAGATAGTACATTTTTTGTTTCATTTAATCTTCTATGTACCTACATATGAACAAGTTTATCGATGAAACACTCTGTTTCTATCGAAAGGCTTCATAAATCAGGCACGGAAATGACATGTACACACGAAATCACAATACGGTCAACTACGAATCGTTCATTGTGCATTGTTTATGATCACTCGATTGATAAATAATTTGAGTATCTACCCACACCTATTGTAATGAAAACCTTCAACATTTAATAATCTTTACACAAGCAACATAGTTTAACATCGTCACAGAGCACGATAAAGTTAAGATTAAATGTAGAATACATTTTTGAGAAACAATTAATTTTATTTTAATTAACTTTATTCGCGGCAAGTAAACGTTCGCCTTAATGAAGACGAGTAGCGCAAGAATTACAGCATATTACAACGTTAGATTATGCTTCGCTTAGATGCGGCGTGCAGGTTGCATAATGTATGTGTCGCGAAGATACTCTTGTTAATGGATCGTGATGATGTTACTTGTTACTCAATTGTACTCTTTCGTATCACTTGCAATATAAAGTAATAAGAGAAATTATTAGCTGACACAAAGTCCTTGTATATTAGACTCAGTTGAAAGTTCCTCACTGCGCAGTGATGAGAAGTGAAAAACATGTGAAATTTTAAATAATATATCAGTGGGCCAAAACTAATCAGTTCTGCTACTATTTAATGGGTAACAATGTAACTGTAAGCTTTAAAAGTGGTTTTAAAGATCCTGCCAACTGGCGACTAACCTATACCACCTATAACGTAATGCTTACTTGAACAACCGGTGAATTGATAGTAAACACTTTTCCATCTGAAATACCACACACCTTCCGTTGTTACAAGGCGGACCTGTCTCCAGCAATGGAAAGTAAATAAGGTTGTGGTCAACAATAGGGTCAAACATATGAGGATTTTATTTTTACAGTTAGATAAATATAGCATTATATGTTATATTAGCCTAACTGTAAAAATAATATAATGTAAAAATATAAGAAAAAAATATTTTTTCTAACATTGTCGCGGATTATCCATTTAACTAAAAAACTGAAGGTTGGATAATATAATAATAATATTTGTAAGTACATATATATGCATATACATATGTGGTCCACATATATGTGTGTACACAAATAATTGGATACAGTACTTATTTGCTATATAAAAGTTTTTTATGTATAAAGTATAAATATACATCAAAAAGTGTATAAAAAATGTATGTGTAAAAAATTGGTTTATACAAAGATATTACGTTACTCTCTAGTATCCCACAATTTCTGAAGTACTACTTTATGAAAAAAATTCAGTTAATCTAACATGATTGAATGTTTAAGATTTTTTACATTTTACATGAAAACTCCATTTCGGTAGCCATGACATTTAAGAATTTTCATAAAAAGTGTTATAATTTTTAATTAAACACATGATCTTAATTGCTTCCTTAATTAATTTGCCCTACATTGCATAATTAAATAATGGAGTCGATATTTTCCATTACCTTATATTAAATAGTCTTCTGCAAGATGCAGACTAGAACTGCAAAATGCTCGTCCTCTAAATAACCAACATATACTGTTGTAACTGATTTTCTAGAATATTCGAGTCACTAGCGAGGCATTATACTGATCAAGACCATTCATTATAACCGTCCATTCTTTGACTTTACGTTGCCAGGATTTCTGGCAGACCCGCATCTTATTCTATATGTATTTCATAATTGTAATAGGAAAGAGTTCTGACGAGTGGGAGATCGCTTAAGCCAAGTTTTTTAATACAGCTGTAATAATTTCCTTAACGCAGCCTTCGCAACAACCTTCGACATTTCGAGGCGTTGGTTTGAAATTTAATCACCGCTCCCCAAATGCAATAAAGACATAATTTCACTTGTACTTAAATCATCGTGAGGAGGATTAATTAAATTCATAAGCACCCTCGTTAGGGCATAAAGATGTGGGGTGGCGTTCGCGAGTTCGCGCCCCAAAGTTAAATGGAATGTAACCGCACGAGGCGACCCAACCTCAATAGTGCGCCGATACTATACTGTGAAAAGGCATATGACATATATGTATATATGATGTGGTTGTCGAGCTAATTTCCTGTTATTAATAATAAGGAATATGCTTATCAACTCCCTCGTGTAATGTATCGTATTGTTGATCCTACTCACACGTATGCCTTTGTTGTTGAATAAGACCATTCTATTAAATAAACGTATCCCTACTACCCCTACTAATATTGTAAATACGAAAGTAACACCTGTCTGTTACTTCTTAATGCCTAAACCACTGAACGGATTTGGATGAAATTTTGTACAAAGATAGTTTGAGATCCGAGAAAGGACATAGTAACGGGTGCTATGACGATTTTGACTGGACTTTCACTGGCAGATAGCTGATGTAATGAGGAGTAACTTAAGCTACTTTTATTTTAGAATTTGTTAAATTCCACGCGGACGAAGTTGCGGGCACATCTAGTAACATACCTATAAATAAACGTAAAGTATGGAAATATGCTCATGTTTTATTGCATTGTGTAATGTAAATGTAGCTGGCGAAACGTGGGCGTGTACACATTCTACTGCCTGTCTCTTCTGGGACTACAGGCGTCATAATACGTCTGTTTTATTCACTTAAATAATCCACCTGATAGAGGGAAGACTCTCCAGGATACAGTTTTATAACAGTTTAGTATAGATTAATATTTATGTATTTGCTTACAACGAAAGTATATTATTATGTAACATATTTTGAAGCGACTTAAAACAAAATGGTTAGTAATATGTTTATATTATATGCTGAATATATATTTATTTTCAGGTACTTCATACCAATCGATAGAACTAGTCGTTATTTTTATAAAAATATTTTTTATAGCTTGCATAAAGGACGTACTTTTGTTATTAAAAAGTAGCGTCTCTTCTCTATTGAAACTGCCTTCATAGTTAATTTCATCGCAATAGACTCAGTGTTCATAACGTGAAAACGCAATAAAGAGTTACCTTCGCTTTCATGATATTACATTAAAAAATTCCTCTTCAAAGTGAACACAGTGTGTTGAAAAACCGCATAGTCGATTTCAATCTGAGCGTGGATAGCGCAGCATACTTGAATATATGCGAGTCCACTTCATCATGATTGGGAGCGAAGGTTTTCTATTCCCCTCTACATAATAATCTACATTCGAGTAATTCAGACACGCATAAATTCGGAATTATTTACTTTAAGATGTATGTATGTTATTATTGAGAGACCTTTCTAGTTAACACAGGTACAAAGTGGCGTATGTTTTCAATCGTTTTGTGTTTGCAAAACAATCAGCTACATAAACTTTATACCGACTTCAGTTAGAATATATTTCAGTACACTTCTATATAGATTTTCAAACAAGGTGATGTATGTACATATATTTAAATTCTACTCGGTTTTAAAATCGTCGTTTACCATCCAACTACCTAGTCTTCCTTTAATATGTTTCAATATTTCACACCTCCTATATCGAGGTTATACGAAACTTGAAATAGACGACGAAGAGTATTTTCTCAATGGAAATTTTAAGAAGCATGCTAGGTTCCATCCGCACATTTGTTTATTTAAATTTTTCTTCCCACGCTTCTGTCTAAGCAATATTTCAATTATTTTTGTGGAATAAATCTTCAACAAATAGGCCATTCGATTTTAAGCAAACGCTGCACTCCTAAGGCTTCACAAAACATCAATAGTAATAGCTAATAAATAATTGTGTCAGTATTAATATTCGTACATTTTTCACACAGTAATCACAATTATAAAAATAATTTTATATAATAATTTAATATAATATATAACCCATCTGACTATTTACATAGGATTATTTCAGGCGTTAAAAGATGTATAGTCTAACTTATATTTTTATTGCATTTTGCTTGACTTTAAAATAAGCTAGCTTACGGCGTATTGACAAGTGATATTAATAGCCTGAAGAATGGCGCAAAGAGAGTTCTCCTACAATAACGATGACTCCACCGGTAATGTAAAGTTCAACTGATGACGCTTCTTAGTTATTTATTTATAACTGACCAATTGACTGAGCAATTGAGATATCATTCATCACATTGTTTAAATACTAAATAATTATTATTAATGACCGCTAAAAATGGTGATGGATTATGTATAAATGTTTTCATTGCTTTTAAAAGCTATAGCCACTGATCTTATATAAAAATATTTATTATGTAAATTGCCCTGAGGAGCAAATTAAAAACATGTACGCCCTACGGTCATATGTCATAATTCATATTTGGGTTAC
Organism: Mysoria sejanus stolli; assembly: GCA_018245835.1. Lineage (NCBI taxonomy): Eukaryota > Metazoa > Arthropoda > Insecta > Lepidoptera > Hesperiidae > Mysarbia > Mysarbia sejanus. Next base: position 13,559 of record DWEJ01000999.1, read on the forward strand.
GCAAAGACGACATTTCAGAATTTATAGCGACGCTCAAGTAACTCCCCATGTGTCTTCGTCACATTACTTATATTATTTCTGCTGTCTATTATACATTATATTAATTCTTCCCGGTTATTCCATATTACGAACAAGTTAAATAACTAATTAAATTGATCATCTGACTAAAAACTTTAAGCTATTTCATATGAACACATATCGTTATCCCATAACACATCCCAAAATAAGAAGCTCTTCTTGAGAGAAGCCGTTACTTAGTTATTTACGTTCACGTCCCACTATGGGCTATAGCATTATGCTATTGCCTTACATCGGACCCAAATCCAGACTCCAAATCACTACTAGAAATTTCTACTTGAAAAGTGAAGTTAGAAAATCGAAAAGTAGGCACTCAATGCAAGTTTTGTACCAGGAGCTCACGTACAGCAATCGCGCTATATCATCGTCAGCTTATAACAATCTACTGCTAGACATAGGCCTCCCCCAAAGAGCGTCACCGCGCCCTATCCTCAGCTTACCGTATCTAGTTTCTGCAGCCTTTCGCAGATCGTCATCCCACCTGACCAGAGGGCGTACTTCACTACGTTTGCCGAATGGCCACATTCAGTCAAGAACTCGCTTACTCCATC
>DWEJ01001000.1:0-14184 GCA_018245835.1 Mysoria sejanus stolli
TTTTTTTATTTATTTCAATAACGCACAAGATGAAACCGCTTGTAACGGGATATAGCGCTATGTTTTGTAAGAAAAGGCCTATGACCAACAGTGGACTTAATTATGCCAATGGTAACGATCTAAATTTTTTCAGCGATCACGTTTCGATGGACATGTTAGTTAATCTTCTATCGCTCGCTCGCTGGTAGTGCAGCGAGTGATTCGACGTGGACTTTTTTTTTAAAAAGTTCAATTAAAACGGTAGCAGCCGATGCGCTTGCGCAAGACGAGACGGTGTAATTAACCGACAAATTTACGCAATACGATCCCTTCTGATAACAGCAGAGAGTAACACACATGTAGAGACTGCACAATTAATATTAAGCATATTTGTGGATATAATATAAAGGTAGTTAAGATATAATATAAGGCTAGATGATCATTTTGTTTCGTAAATTGTCTCATAACCGCTGAAAATTGGTTAAAGGTACAACTAAATTTAATTGCATAAAATGTATAAACACTATTGACATTGTAGAATGAATGTTCGATTGATGAACTTTTATTTTTTATATTTCTGTATGCTTCTGAGGTCACTTACCTGTACAAAGAAATTATTTTGATGTAAAACATGAACTTCAGCGATTTTAGTCCTATTTTTTTTCTTAATATGAACATGATTTCAATATTAGTCAAATATAAGTCTCGAGCCGGCTACTCGCCTGTAATCTCCAAAAAGGTAGACAGAGGAAAGTAGTACACTTCCACGTTTCGCCGTTTACGGTTAGGTCCCAATATGGATTGTAATTATTAAAAATTCTTTTTTTTATATTTTTCATATATCATTTCGCTACATTGCGAAATTGCAATAAAAAAACTAATTAATTTAAAAAAAAGATTCCTCAAGGTTCAAACCATTTCAATGTAAATTTTATCAAGAGACAGGTTCAGGAATTTTAACTTTGAAGCGCAATGAACAGATATTACAAGGAAAAATTTCTTAGCAAAATACTCCTATATTTTATCACTTGCACCATACGTATATTTTAATATTTGTGTGTTTTGATACTTTGCCGTTAAATTTCTCGTTGCGGAGTACAAATTTTGACAGGTCTCATTATTTGTGATACTGTGATGTTTATATCTTAATTACATACTTATCTAGATATCAAGGAATCCGGATCTTTGACGCGAGGGATAGGTGGGTGTAGGGAGGTGGATTAAAAAGTAGTTTTTAATGTAGGTGAACGGGGTTGATGTAAGTTACTGCTTAACGCCGTCCCACTGCGCAAGTCAGGGTTAGGACATGTTCAAGTCAACGGGAGATTATGGCGAGAAGCGGGATAAGACGCGTTACATTCATAATTATGTTTTTCTTTTCAAACAGTCCGGTTAGCACACCAATGTATATTTGAATAAAGGGTTTTGTAATAAATTGCTGAGTCTGTAGCACCTGGTTACTAATAATATGATACTATATACTTTTTAATATATTAACACCGCCAGTCTAAGTCCACTGCTGAACAAATAGGCCTCGCCTGAGAGACTAATTATGTGGGATAGAAGAGCACGGCTTCTTCTGTTGCCAACGTTTTTATCTGTAGATGGCTAGTGTTATTAAGCCGTGTGGGTAGCTCACGAATAATTTTGAAATATCAACAATGTGCAGTAATATTTGAATTGAGAACGATCCATTTTATATCAATAAGCTTAGCAAGGATTCAAGCTTTATTTATTTGTGTGTTCGGCTGTGTGTTCTTTTGGCCAGAGACTTAAGTATCTAGCAATCGAACGGGGCTTTACGGCGCTATGCGTACACATTTCGTTAGACTTTCATTTAGCCAACGCTAATCATCATATTCAAATGTCAACGGAGCGCAATCAACGTACCAACCGCTTCCAACGGTCCGCGACGGATTCCTCCCAGCGGTCTAAATGATCGCTGCCCGAGGATAAGGATCCGTTTTGTATAATCGTTGATGTCGTTTCAGATGTTGGTTGTACACTATTGATCGCGGTTTGTGATCATTGTTTTCTTTGACAACTGCTGTTAAATTAATGTAAAAAAGTGTTAATTAGTAATGATAGTTTAGTTGTTAAGAACTGTGCATCCCATTTCGGGGATTCGAGTAGGTATGTGTATTTTAGATATTAGAGTATGAATCCTGCCCAAAGCGTATAAAATATGAATGATGCCAATGCCAACAGTTTATGATATTATGATTTCAGTGTGTGCTTATAGTAAACGGGTTCTGGAGTGTAGCCCGCGGCTCGGCAAACGTAGCTTAGGATGCCCTCTGGCTAGGCGGGATGACAATTTATGAAAAGATGCAGCCAGAAGTGTGATGCAGCAAATCAGGATCAGCTTGCGATGGCGCTTATTGGAGGAAACCTGTGTTAAATAGTGGACTGCCATAGGCAAATGATGATGCCGTATGTGATCCATGTTAAGCTTGTTCTACATTATTAAAAGTACTTTAATGATATGGAGAACACAAGTTGTTTTTTAGAACTTTCGCTGATTTATGTGTTTAATTTCATTTGGTGATAATATATATTTCTCTGGCCATCTATGGGCAGCAGGGTACGCTGAAGATACGCTGATGATATGATGATGATATGATGTGGTATGTAATTTAAAAATATATATACTAATAGCTAGTAGTTTAGGTTCCTAGTTTAAGCTTTATCGCGTTTATGTCAGTTCTGTGTATAAAATTAATACGACCGTATTACTTTATATCTAATAAATGCGAAAGACGAATGCGCTGTCCTCACTAAGGGATAGATGTACCTTGTCTGGAACTAGGAGGGCTCGCGTGTACTGGAGGTAAATTAATTGATTTATAGAGCATTATTAACAAAAGCGGGCGCGCGTTCGGCTGTGTGGTCCGGTGCCCCGTGGCGACCCATTCATTGTGGGCCATTGGCTGTGGGATACAGTCGGACACAATATTCGCCTAACGTACCTCATAGTACAAAGATATAATGAAATGTGTAGTACATTTGATTGGCCTGCTAGTGGTTAGTGAACTTGACTGCTGAGCTGTAACCGTGGGTTCGATACCCACCGAAAATAAATATTTGTGTGTTGAGCACCAGTATTTAATTTTTTTCTATGTCTGTTCTTTTTAAAACTTGTATATAAAAATGTTGTACTACTGGAATGTAAACGTAAAAAGTGAAACGTGTTCTGCATTCCTCCGACTACTTCTTTGGAAATTACAGGCGTGCAGTTACGTTTACGTTGTAATTTTAATTATTATGATTCAAATATGAAAATTAATTTCTGACTTAGATTTTTTAATAGTGGCTCGAATATATGTATGACATAAGGTCCACCACCAAGTCAATATTGGGACGTAAAAATAACTCGTGAAACGTAGGAATGTACTACATTCCTCAGCCTCCCTTTTCGGAGATCACAGGCTTGCTGTTACGTAAAGTGTAACATTATGTTCTCATGTGAAACCCGCCAAGGCGTGCGAAAATCTATGTACATACACATGTACATATACTGAGACACGGGTATATTCAAATGCAAGTGGGATCCGCTAAAGCCGGCCTCACGCCTGTAAGATCTAGATCACGATGTGTTTATTAGTTGCTAAAGCCCCACCCTGCAGCCGCGTTCGCGTTTAGACTCTTGCACTATTAACCTGAGGAAAGATAAGCTACATACATATATTACTTAATTGCTAATGCCAGGATAACTGTAAATTTTTTTTGGGCACGTTGGCAGTTTGGCAGTCATTGGCACCTCCATCTTTCTATACTCGCGTTGTATATATTTTTTAAAATATTTTATGTTTGAATCTTTCTACATGGCCGAACCACCAAACTTTGTGACAATTACAGTCTTTTGAAGTTCTAATTTTAACGATAAAAAAGTCGGTACTGTATACACCATTCGGTAGAGCAGCATGTATTTAAATATATCGATTCTGCAGGATGTATATGCCATTTCAATCAAATATACAAACATAACTCAATCATTAGATTAATTAATAGCCGCTGCGGTATGTTCTATTAATTTATTAAAGAACACTGAAACTAATCGTGGGCTTATCGGCATAGCGGTGAACGGTGAAATGAGAATATACTTCGTGGTGACATAGTTAATGATATGCCGGGGATTGTAAGTCCTTTAATTTATTTCGTCTTGGTAAAGAAAAAAGAATTTTCATTTTCTATTCTTACAGCGAAATTATGAAAATATCCAGTTATCAAAAATCTTGAATATGTTATGGTTTTATTCTTAGACAATATTTGGGTATTGCAGTGTACTAATTTTCCCTTTTATTTCTTTAGAAACATACATTTTAATTACGCATATTTTATTAATTAAATCAAAATTATTATAAACTTTTTTACACACCTCATGTGAATGAACAAGTGTCAAGTTTCGATTCATTCTGCGATTCGACGTCTTGTATGTAACCTGTTCCTTATAATATAGAGGGTAGCGTAATTATATGCCACTTGCAAATAATCATTACGTATGTAAAGGCATAAATATGACATCGAGAATCGTGATTCTCTTTCTCTCTTTCACCAGCCTCCTTCGTATTTTATGTTAATGAAGTACAATTCGGTCCGCGGGGCGGTGACTGGGAAAGGCAGGCCGTCGACGTAAGGAAAAAGAAATTTAAACGAAATTATTGTATTATTGTAATTCATGTAGATAATATTTTGTAATATCGTGACAACTATCATAACATAAAATCATGCTTGAATTTCCTCGAAGGGGTAAATAGAGGCGTGTTGTACACTCCCACGTTTCACCAGTTATGGTAAATGCCCGACCATGGAATAGGTGGTAAGTCTATTGCCATACATAGGGCACATATGCGAACTCCGAGCCGTTTCTAGATTAATTAATGTTAGAAAAACCAATAGCGCCTAACCTAGGTTATGAACCCAAAACCGTTCGATCAATATAGTGATAAAATTAGGTACTATAGATATTTTAAATCAAATCAACATCTACTAATCTGTGCTCAGCAATGCGGCTACATGACTGACGATGTTTTTATTTAAACCTTAAAACACTACATCCACGTATCGCCTACGCAACATCTTCGCAGCATCCCATCTCCCCGGGGCAGGCCGAATTTAAATAACCAATTACTCGCATACCCATTGATTTATTGATCAATTTACTTTAACACTGATTGTGTGGCGAAATTAAAAATCATCGGGCACATACTGTTGCCACTTGTGGAGCTGACCCACATCCTTACGGTCGGAGGTGTCTTTGAACAGACGAGTTACTTATGTAGCTCATTTGACAACATTATGTCTCTATATTATGTCTTTAGGTAATGTTTCTTCAATTTCCCTTTTAATTATGTATTGACATTAGTTTCTATATCACTTCTCTACATTACATATCTTTACATTACAACTGCTCATTCATATATTCATTGTCTTTACGTTATTTCTCGATTGTTCTCTACATTACGTCTCTATTTCATGTAACATCTCTACATTATGATTCTTGGTTCTTACACTATCTTTATCTTATGTCTCTGCCCTATATTTTTAAGTAGTTTCTGTTACATCTTTATAGTGTCTCTGCAGTATGTCGCTACGTTATATCTCTACATTAATTATCTCTTTATATTGCATCTTCGTTGTCTCTACATTACGTCCCTACGTTATGTCTCTACAATGTGCATCTATATTGCATCCATACATTGCATCTCTACCTTATGTCACGATTTTATGTCTCTATATTATGTCCCTACGTTGTGTCTACGACGTGTATTTATATTATCTATACATTGCGTCTCTACCATATAACACGACCTTGTCTCTATATTTCTGCATTGCATTTTACATAAAATAGAGTCTATGTCAATGGAGGTATTCAACAATAGTAACTAAGTTACACGGCTACTTAATTTATGCTTACATTGCGTAAATAGCTGAAAAGATAATTAAAATAAATTATTTCAAAAGGTGGTTTTATTAATGCAGTACAGTGCCGACAACTCTGGCTCGTTGGCGTATGGCCCACAATGTGGCAAGTTACGCAACCTCAGGTGCAGTTAGGACGAAGACGGATTACCGCGAACATGTTCCTGTCGTTAAGCAATTTTATCTCATCGGAGGCTTTCGCAGCGGCATACAGATGGATACCTTCGATATTCGGCTTTGGCTCTTATCCCTGTCTCCAATGCTACCTCAAATATTTGCGTGAAACAAACGTCACACGGTATGTGACGTCACCCCTAGCGCGAATAAAATTATTCGTTTCGAAATGAACTCTCATGGGATTCGAGACGATTAGTTACCAACAAAGCCTTGCGATGTTTCGTGGACCGTTTTCTGACATCGACTAATGATTGTACAGGAGTAAGAGTTTTGTTAACGTGCGTTGTCAAGTGAAAGTTTTATGTAACCAATACAATGTTTTGCAACAAAAGTAATGTATTTTTTTATTTAAAATTCGAAATTCAAATATGTATGAGTGGCAAGGACAGCGAATTTATTAATGTGTCTGACGTAACAATCTCTTTGTTTTCTCCGTATCTTAAGACATGCGTTGTAATGATAAATTTGTTATATAATGGATATGTACGCTATTTATAATTATTCATTGCTATCGTATATTGTAATATTTCGATAATTCTAAAAGGTCGATTATGCAGTGGAGCTAGATTCGTTGCAGTGTCATCGATATCGACCTTTCTATCGGTTCACTGTTGGAACATGGGTCTCCTCTCAGAATGGGAGGGTTAAAGCCATAGTCTGCCCCGCTGGCCAAGTGCGGGTTGGCAGACTTCACACGCCTTAGAGTATTTTTTTAGAGAACTCCAAGACGTGGTGGTTTCCTCACGATGTTTTCCTTCACCGTTATAAGTGTAGTGATATTTAAACTTAAAACGCTCGTAATTAAGAGGTGCATACCAGGATGTGAACCCAGTCTCCCGGAGTGAGAGGTCGGATTTTAAACCACAATACAATAAAATTAATAAAAGGTAAAAAATTGATAATTCCAAATAGACCATAGTAAAAAATGCTATCATATTTTGACACAAGTTACAATACCATTCTGATACCGCACTAGGCAAAGTCGTCCTTTGACTACCAGACAACTGATTATATTATAAAAAAATGCTGTCATTATATTTCAAAACATTATATATTTTCTAAACACATTATATGAGTATTATCGAAATACATATATTACAAGTACAATTCAGTAGGTCTGGAATTAGAAAAAAGGATTCCTGATCATAGTGTACAATTTTGAGGTTTTTTTAATTAACCGCTATTTCACTAACACATATATGTGGGTATATAGATTGTCTGTTTTCTCAAACATACTGATATTTTGACATTTCTTGTTTAGTAAACGATTAGACAACAGTCAGTATTGGGCGTTACCTCGCATAGACGTTTGCATCCGACCTTGAATAGGAATACGGCAATAAGAACATTAGTGCCAGCTAGGCTAATTGTATAGGAGAGCACCGCTGCATTCTCTTGGAGATCCCGGAGTCTTCCTATTAGCGCTGAAGAAGGCCACTGAAGGTTTTAGCGGAGTAACAGCTTCACATGACTCGGTACTCTCCGTGGAGGAGATACCGAGTTATGTGGAATCTATTGACGGTTTCCCCCTCGCAAACAAAATAACGCCAATTGTTATAAGATGTTAATATAATTAATAATCACTGTTAACTAGTCATAAGCCTGCGGGGATGAGATCAAAAACCGTAGTTTATTTATGTTAAAGATGTAAGAAATACACGAAACAACGACCATAGAATGTGTAATGACGCGAAATGTCATGTGTACGGAAAATCGTATTTTCTCATAAGTACCACCGTCTGTGCGACGGCCGAAGAGTGAAATGAATTAAGCATAAAGTGACTCGGCGTCCCGCTGGGTTCGTCGTGTCGTTACGATGCTGGCTCAGATAGCGAGGCGACGCCCGACCGACAGGCCGCGCCGGGCTCGTTCGCGTCGAGAAAGTGACGATTTTGAAACGGGATCGCGGCTTGAGAAAAAAGAAGTCGTTGGATGATTTTCGGATACGGTATAGGGATAATTGATGAATTTTTTGAAAAACATGATTGAGATATAGAAGATGCTCACCTTCTATATCTTAAACATTTCTGAAATTTCTATCATGGCTTGTGCTTTTATTAATAATTATTAAAATAATTAGGCTTTATTAGTGTTTGTACTATTTCCAGGTAAAAATAGAAATGAACTGTTTTATAAATGCGGACTAATGTTAAATTCGTCGGTTCGATGCCGCTATATTATTTTGACTTGAAGCATAATTGCCGCAAAAATAAAACAAGTGCATTCATAAACTCTATAACGATTTGTTCCATTACATTCTAAGTACAATCAACAAGTTTAACGCAATTTCGAAAAACATAATAAATGTAAAATAAAGAGCGAAGTATTCGAGTAAAAATACACCGGAATTTTTCTAATGAGTCCCGTCAATTTCCTCAATCAAGAGGCTAGTGTCGATCCGCGATAAAAAAGCGTAAAGTGACGCCTTTTATCACTTCCTCGCCTCCAGAATAAATAAAGTGTGGATATTTTTATTCATTGATTTTATATCGGTAAGCCTTTCAGCGGCTGTTCGGCTATTGATTGAGAGTGCGTGTATAATTACTTATATGTATACCTATAAATTATTAACTTTAAACTTAACTTAGATTTTCCAGTTGATAGTCTGGCAGTAGGTCGGAGCCTGAATTTATCCCCGGTGTATGGCAATAGGCTCACAAGCTATTCAATAGTGGGATGTAAACGTCACCGGTGAAACCTCTACCTACCTCTGCCTACCTCTTAGTGGATTACAGGCGTCGTGTTACGTAATTATTTTTGTAATTTTTCTTGTGGTTAGTAAAATGAAAGAAAAGAAAAGTAAACACCACAGGTTTCGTGGCTCCATCGCGTGTGATATATTCAGTCATTATCTCGTCAAATGTAGGCGCGGACCTGAATATGCGTCGATTTACGAGCTCCCGTCGGCGCACCGTCTGCATGTTGATTTCTTGCATACTTTGAATGTATCATAGAACCATAGCAATAAAAAAATTGAGTCTAATATTTCTTTTCTATGTAAGAAATAAACATTTTGTTGTTATAATCGATCGCCTCGTAACTGTAGTTTCATATGGAACATACAACATAACTGTTCGAGCATGGGAGAGTAACTACTAAGCTACTTTGCTTGTTCCCTCGGAGAGATACAGGCGTGATGTCATGTTATGTCCAAAATGTGCAACCCCAATACTAAAACCGAAATGTTTGCTTTTCAGATGCAATTTATTGTGACTAATTAAACGATTACTCATTTCAAAATGGGAAGGGTTAAAATAGTCTACTACGTACATCAAGTCCGAATTGGTACACAACAATGAATTGACAACAACTGCTATTTAGATATAGAAAAAAAAATTAAGGTGTTTAATCTTGTTCTCGCCACAAATAATTTATGTTTGTGTCCAAGTCAACAATATAAATAGCTAAGTACATGGTCAGTCTCCCTAAGATTTCTAAACGTAGACAATTGTAAACAAATAAAAGGAAGGCATTCCGTCGCACACGCAGCGTTCCCGCCTGTTCTATCAAAGCATTCCGCGCCAAAATCAACCGCGACTATGTCCGCTGGTAGGGTTGCCAACTTTCAAAGTTTTGATTTATCGATAAGATTAATTGTTTTTTTGTTTTGTATATAGTAATGAAGTTTCAGAAAATCCATTATTTATCTAATTCATAAAAGAAAAGCAAAGCTATTTAGGTTTTGCAATGACTCGTCATTATTCATTAGCATAATAAAAATTCTAATGATCATAACTACATACATTACTTTAATAGGTAGTAAATGTAGTTAGTAATTACGTTTAAAGTCTTGCCAATTTTATGACGTATGCAAATAAGCCGGTAATTTTTTATTTCCTTCCGAGAACCCTTAGAAACACTATCGAGTGGCAGCCCTGTGCATAATTGGCGCGTCCGCACATCTCTATCTAACGAATTTCTAATTTATTGTGCGCGATAGCTGGCCGCGCGCGCAGTAAATCCTGCGCGCGCATCTAATCGACCCGCGCGCTATCTAGCGGCGCCTTTGCGCAGTTTGATGCTGAGGCGGCCGCGTACGCTACAATATTTCTATTTGCATTTACCCCATTATCTTGAATAGTGCTAGGTGGCGATAAAGCTGGTTTAATTGTAGTGCTGCCGCGCTATCCGCAAATCTATTTGTTTCCTATGGTCCGCGCCGCGTTGCCGCGAATTGGTGGATTTATAAAAGCATAGCATGAAATTGTCGTTCGACGACTTATAATGCGAGGTCTATGTGTGGTACTGACTCGCTTTATATAGAGATGGGAATTTATTATTAGATGTTTTGTGTTGTATGCTTCTTCAATCTTTTATATGAAATTACTGTTTGAACGATAAATAATCTATTAGTAGAAAATCCTAGCGCGGTCAGTGCATTTAGGGGTGGTCATTAGTAGAAAGTTCACGGAACCATTTTGAGCGCTCGGCGTCGTGAGAAGGCAGGGCAGGGATGTATCTAGCAACCAAATATTCCAAATTATTTCACCAATAAACCACATCTGTTTTACTTGTTCAACAGTGTATAAGACAAATCTTTTTGGCAATCATTGATTACAATGTAACGTTTCAAATGAACTCATTTAAATAATTCTTTATATTTATAACATATACATTTACATAGTTAGCTGACATATATAAAAATTACCGTAAATTAGAATGCATGAAAGAAGCATACCCAAGGAGCAAACTTACCACTATTTATCCAGTATTCACAGGGCAATCAATCACACTTATATGAACTGTCCAGTTCTTAAACCACGATCAAATCAAACTACCGTAGTTGAAGATTCGCTAAAAAGATTGAGAAACAAAAATATGCTTTCAAAAAACATGTAAAAGATTATGCTATCATCGTCGCTCCTTCTTCATAAACATAAAAGCGTGATGTTATAATTAAATGTTTTGAACAGTGTTACAACAGCGTATCTAACTTTAGGTTTAATATAGTGTTATAAAAATGTTATATCAGTAAAAGTAGAAGAGGTTAAAATTTTACCATTTGTTCGTATACTTATTTTCATAGTGAAGTATTCTGAAAAAATGTATATACTATGTACTACAGATGTAACGAATATTCGCATTGGCATTCGCGAATATTCGCATATTTTTGTATATTCACATTCACATTCGCAAAATTTTTGCGAATGTTTTGCCCATATAAAGTTTAGACGAAAAATATAAAAAAATCAAAATTTATTTATTTTTTATGTTTTTAATACTACGTAAAGTAATAACCTAGTGATCACATTATCTATTTTCAGTTTGTCATTTTGTATTATTTTTTTATTTAATTTGTGCACTGAAGCTTAACAGTTAAATTTTCATTTAATCATTAACACAAAAAATATATAATACAATGAAAACAAACAAAAACAAATTCTTCTATGGAATTTTCTATCAAAAACTAAATATTCGCATTCGCATTCGTGAAAGTCGGTAGGAGACATTCGCATTCGCATTCGCGAATTTCATAAAGTGACGTTCGTTACATCTCTAATTAGAACCATAAGTAACATGTACAAAAGTTGTAGAATATTAACTTATGCTTATTAATATTAAATATTAATAAAAAACTAAAATAAACGAACAAGTGTTATACGGTAAATGACATAGCGGTATAAAAAATATCTTTATTACATCACTTGTCCTAAATTAATATATAAATTAGTGATTTAGTGATGTGCGTACTCGTCGATTGGCCCGTTATCGATGTCATTGTCCCGATGAAGTGCGTGGTCGATAAATCGCGCGAACTAACGAACGGCCGACGCGCTGTGTGCAAACCTTTCATTAAAGGAGTTTCGATTACGCTCCCCCTGTATATTAATGACTTTTATAAACAAGTAACATATATTGATTGTTGGGATAAAGGGAAAAAAATTGCCAATACACCGCTACGTAATGAGCTGGAGAACGATTTAAATGGGGAATTTAATTAGTCACATTTATACAGTTTTTTTTAATGTGCTTAACATACTGGTTGGTATTTTTATGACATATAAACTGATGATTTAAGAATGATAAGATGCTAAAACAGTCCCATTATCTGCATGATTTTTGTATGCATCACTGTAACTTAGTAAATTTTATTTAATCAAGAAAAGATGCTTTTCGCTACCGTCATTGCTGTTAAATAGAGCGTAGTGCGAGCAAAAGTTTGCGATATATTGACTGACGACAAAGATTTACGAGCGTTTCAATGATATATTATGATTATTCATATAACTGTGACACCTACATAGTAAATATATTTTGGGAAAATTTAAGCGCTCCGATGCGGTTGCTCTTTGATGTTTATACACAAAGTAAACGTGACGCTCGACGCGCTGTAATTGTGGCACTAGTCATGGACACAGTCGATATTAGTTATCGACATTTGATTAAATAGTTAAATTTATTTATAATCTCTGTATATTCAATCGTTTAATTGGATAGTAAACTGTGTAGGTCGTGTGCTGTTCAAACATTAATATTTATTTATTCATTTATTTTTATTTATTTCATATCAGCCACTACAAGTAAAATAATAAAATATGGCCACGATGGTTAATTAAACGTATGCCATCATAACGACCAACAATCGGAAAATTGATATTTCGTAAGTTTTCGACTAGTAAACTCCTCGGAATTACGAGAAGTTCAACATTAGTCATCAAAGATAGCAACGTGATAAAGGAGGTGTAAGATGAAAATGCAAGTTTGAATCTTAAGGCGTGCTTTGTCGAGACTACAGCCTTTCAGAAATCAGAAACTACTTGTGTTATAAAAAATACATACATATTTTACGCCAGGTATTTCTTAATCGAGTGCTTCATATCTTTATTCTTACATACATGTTGCGCTTCTTCTACGATAAAAAAAATATCGATATCGACCCTCCGCAGCCCATTATCGATAATTACGCGCTATTTCCGCGTCGCACCGCCCCGGGCGCCGCGTAATTCTCTTTTTTCCACCCGCGGTACTTTCTTCGGATCGTCCTCGTGAAAGTACAATCGGGGAGTTGATTAAAAAAATCTGATGCCCGTGAAGGTAGCCCACCAACGTTTCGGTGAAGGGTTCCGCTGTAATGATAAAAAGGTTATTAAATATGTTTTTAATGCAAAAATATTATTATACACAATTGTGTCATTATTTTAAGCAGCTAGGAGTCTCGGAAAACGGCATGCACGTACGGAGAGAGTAATGAACGTGGAAGAATCACTGCATATGTGTATAAATACAGAAGATACCTATTTATGATTTGGGGTTCACTGCTTATTTTGAGAACGATGAGAAGTGACGATAATATGAAGTGATAATATGTAATTATTATTATACGTAGCCCTACATAATACTCAACGTGTTGTACTAAATCTACTACTATTGAAATAGAAAAGTGCATAAAGTATTCAAAAAACACTTCATATTAATTACTAACTACATCCATTCTCACAATTCACTTGTGTCAAATGACAATTGTTTAAAATTACACTTGAATTCGAACAGAATTATTAAAAATTTATTACAGGATTACAATATGCTGTTTTTTGTTACTGGAAGCTACCAAGTTGTAACACTGGCAAGATTGCTGTTTGACAGCAACAACGGGTTCATGTCTTGCGTCTACATTTGCTCTCTTCCAGTTTAAAGTTCATCACACGCAACCTTAGCAAATTCTTTCAGTTCAAACTATGACCATATTTGGGTACAGATACAAGACAAAAGGAAATTCTATCCAAATACTTCAAGCAAAGTTCTAAATTACAAAAACAAATAATTGACATAACGTACATTTTAACTTAAAACACAATATACGAAAGTAATAATTATAATTCAAAAGTAGTTAGAATTACGTTTCGGTTTTCACTAACTGCACTCATACTTATACTACCTAATTTACTGACTGGCTCGTTGGTGCAGCGGTTTGCGAACCTGACTGTTGCGCCGCCCGGGGCCGTGGGTTCGATACCACCGAGAATAAATATTTGTGTGATAAATACAAGTATTCGTTCTGTGTCTAGGTGTAAAAAATATCTATTTAAGTATATATTTATATGTATAGGTATATGTAATCAGCCGTCTTGACGCTTACTTTGGGATCAGATGGCCGTGTGTGGAGAT
>DWEJ01001001.1:0-14181 GCA_018245835.1 Mysoria sejanus stolli
CACTCTTCCCCTACACGCCTCTCTTCCATTCTTATCTTATAACTTTTGTTTCATATACACTTTGTTTTTTATTGAAATAGCTATATATTTTGATCATAATAATACCGTAATAAGTTAATGCTTCCTATTGTACAAGTGCTTACCGACAACCCTTGATGCAGCACGGGTTGTCCAAATTGGACCTCCTTATCGCCAGCCGTGATTCAGAAAGAGACGGAAGAGCCGGGTAACCCGTGTTCCGCTGTAGCTTTTGTCTCTATTGTTGATTTATTGTAATAGCCGAGTAATGAATTTATTGACCTTGCTCTTTGACTGCACGAATCAATAATCGGCCGGTCGGGAT
The DNA here is from genome assembly GCA_018245835.1 of Mysoria sejanus stolli. Classification (NCBI taxonomy): domain Eukaryota; kingdom Metazoa; phylum Arthropoda; class Insecta; order Lepidoptera; family Hesperiidae; genus Mysarbia; species Mysarbia sejanus. The sequence continues at coordinate 344 of DWEJ01001001.1, forward strand.
AAAGGTACTGGTAATAATGTTGTTTTACCCAACTGGAACGTTAGGGATTTACAATGACGTTTATGGCGTTTTAATAAAAGTGCGAGAGATATTTCGTTATAATTTTATTTGCTGGCTCGTGTTTGTTTTAGTTACGTTTAAGCTCCTCGTTATAATAGTCTGGAAAAGTTTCGAATATTGTCATGTAACGGCAATAATTTAAAGAATATACTTATAGGTAACAGCGTTAGCGTTCATGGTCTTCTTTTCTGATACTAAATGACAATCTAAATATACAAGAAAATAAAAATTCAAATCTTTTTTAAATAGATGAACGCAATTAACGTGGGATTAGAAGCGTCATCCAATTGCACCAATTCATATAGTTCCGCGCGACTTAACATCTTCCAAAAAACGAATTAAAAAACATACCTTGGAACATCATGGTATGGGATATGAAAAAATAATTGACAAAAAACGAAGGAAACAATCCCTAATCCGATGCGAGGCTTACACACATCCGACTGGAGCTGTTCGAATGGAGCTAGTGATACAGAAACATCGAACGAAAAAAACCTCAATAAACTCGGGGTGTTTATCACGTCATAGATTTCTCTACCTCCGAAACCTTTGGCTTTGTCGCAGTAACAACTATAAGCGATAAGCTTTATACATGTTTTTTCGAAAATCCCATGGATATTGCTTTGATATTGCTCTTTGTAATATAATATCTTAGTACAGATGTTGCTTTTTATGGTATAATTACGTTTTTGAAACAGAATCAAATATACGAAAAGCGATTCTCTATAAAACATAATATCTTAAAATTTTACAGTACATCAAGATATCTTAATATTTTCTTTAAGATAATTATCAAATGTCTAAGAAGCAAAACTAAAAAAATTGATCGAAATCTATCCAAAAGTTTTTGAGTGATGTGTACACAACGGCAGACTTTTATTATTTTATGTATTTAAACACAAATAAAGTTTTTAAATTGTAAAACTTTGATAAATTAATAACAATAAACAACTGGACCTAGTCGGATAGAAGGAGAGAATAAAAAGTTAAAATAAAGCAAGTAAGCAATCAACACAAAAACCTTAAATTTATTACAAGAATCCGAAACTGACATTTTCAATTGAAATATCGTTAGGATAGCGAGTTATGGTTTTATAAGGGTACAACGAAATGACATAAAAAAATCAATGAAACGCAACGAAAGTACTTAAAAAATATAAACTTAAAACAGATTGTTATTTGTCAAGCGAGCATTGCAAAGTTCTTATTGATATCAGCTGGTGGTAAGACTGTGTCCTCGCCTTAGTTTTTTGCACTTGACGTTCTTTGGGGTTGAGCGCTTTTTATGCTAAATCAAGCTTTTTACCCAATCAAAGGATTGGGCAAAAAGAAGATTTTCGCAGTTTCCCTTGCCACCTGAGTGCCTTTGAATAGGGTGTACGGTATAGACGTAATGCTATTGATTTGTTCTCGAATACGTTACAAGACCTCGTAGAACAAGTATAGTCAGATATTTTAGAGAACCAGAAATAATTCTTTCAAGTTGGCAGAACTAACGACCTGCCTATATAAAAGTGTTTGATGAACTTAGGTAGTTATCACAAAGCATTTGCAGTTTATAGTCATTTAGTAAAGCAACACGTTTTGAATCACAATGTCAAATTGATGATGGCTTGGTACTACTATCATAAAATAAATACTCATTCAAAATAAATTTATCATCAAAGAAACAAAGAAATATACAATTTTTATAAACGTGTGAGTAATTCGAACAATAATGAAGTGAACATTTTTAAAATATCAAGCTTCAACTAACGGCTTCACTCGAGTGCACTTTTCACTTTTCTGCACGGAAATGGAAAAATATATTTTTTTATTCTCTACAGTGTCAGATTTTATGCATAAATGAAGATAGAATTTCCCCTCGTTCCGACCAAATGAGGCGAAATTAAAACTGGACTGGAACGAAGTGTGTTTTCTATGATAATATTCTTCAATAATAATTTGTTTGAAGTGATAATACTACGCGGATATTGCTTCTTTGAATCCATAAAATGAGTTTGCTTTTTTTTGCTTATTCTAAAATATTATGAAAGAAATAAGTTATGGTAAAATTATTCGATAATTTATTTTAATTTTTGATCATTAGAAACATTTAGTTTTTAAATGTCTTTATGACTTAGACACTCAGTCTATCATTAAAATATAAATATAGACAGTACCTACATCACCAAATATAATTTTAATAGTAATTAAATTGAATCATGTCAACCTTTAAATAAACAATTAGGTAACTTTTTTCAACTATCTGAAACCTCCTTATCAAAATCAAGTTGCAATCGAATTATCATTTTAAATAATTGTGCTTGCCTAATTAACATTCCCTGCGATCTACATACATACATATCTTCACGCCGGGCCCCTCACGGGGTAGGCAGAGAGCACGGAGTGCCAAATATCTCTATGCTTACAGACCTGCAGCGCCTCCTCCACATTCATTACTCTTTTCATATATGCACATCGGTTTCGGAGACTTCTGACTCCCCCATCAGCCAGTACTTAGCCTATTCCATCTAGATAGGTGAGTCTTGGCCTCCCTCGGCACCTGCGTCCCTCAACATTCGCATTGTATATCTTCTTCGTCATTCTTTCATCAGCTCCTATAAATTTGCTGTTTGGGTCTCTTGTAAAGAGGCTGAATATTATGTCATGCGTATTTTACGGGGCATTGCCAATCATGCTCACGTCAGATTGACAGTAGCTTCGTTCTATTGAATATTTTAATCACAGAAAATAAATGTACATAATACAAAATATCAAATGCTCTAACAATTTGTGTAAATAATTCGTAACTCTAATACATACATGAGCTACATGAGCAGTGATTTAACCCAAAAAAGTTTTTTTTGTAATTAGCATCAGCCATCGGCAAACCGAATTCAGGAAGCGACATCACTCCCTGCCTTCGGTTTATAATTAATTAGCTTATTCTTTGAGCTTAGTCAATTTTGGTTCTGTGTCGGATAGTATTATTTCTGATCTTATCCTTTAGAGAGTCCAAGCATAGCTCACTCTATAGAGTGATAATACTGTGACTCTATAATTTAATACTAAACATAAAAAGTGAGATATATCTCACTTTTTATGTTTAGTATTAAATTATAGATAGAAATAGAATAAACTTAGCACGAAGATTTCGCAGCGGATCTGCTTACATAACATCAGTCGTGCAAATTTTTCAAAAATTGTGGGTGTGAAACCGTGATAAATCTCAGATAAAAGTTCAATGCAAATGTCTATAGGTTGCATTGGGTTAACATAAGATGGACAGTTTATCGCTTTAATAAAATGTAGAAAGTAGGAAATAAAATAAAGACCATATATTTGAATAACAAAGCCAACGCCACAGGGAATAAACTGAGCTGCAAGTTCCTCTACTACATTATACGATATCAAAAAAACTGTATTGCGATTCGTTGGAGATAAAGAAAATATGATACCGTAAAGTAGAAAACATTCACAGGAAGCAGCCGATTTATCATTCATCCATATTTCGCGCGCGCAAAAATTGCCGAACAAACTCACATGAGGGAGCGGAATGTCTCCATATCGAGTTACTTGACGCTGAGGATCATGATGTTTATTTACTCGTCCTTTGTTAGCTTTTGTCGCGTGAAGCATTGGTATTACGAACTTGTTCCATAGCCCCATAGAATACGGTCGAAAGACTTACCCAAAGCCTTCTTTAGTAGTTCAAATAATAGAAAAATCGAGAAATCGACATTACAATGGATTGATTAAGACAGAGAAAAAATATCTGAAGGAATGAACTTTGTACGATAGTGATGTGAAAATGTTATAGTGAAAATGTTTGAGTCAAATATTCATATAATAGAACTAAATTGGGAGCTTAATATACACAAAATGAATTATTGGAACACCAAACTCTTCTAACGAACTCCTCTAAACTACTCTAATGCAATATCATTTACTAATTTACCAAAACAATTATGGATTTTAAGGTTTAAACTAGCATTTGTCCAAATAAAAGACACTAAAGAACAACCCTTGACTGAGTTGATGAATATTTTTTCCCCTATTTATAATTCGATAAGGATGAGACAGAACCTTTAGCATAGGTTGTTATTAGATATCCAAGCAAACAACGCGGAGAAAAGATAAACAGCTATGATAGAAAAGAGAAACAAAGACGTTGACAATTTAGAAGATTCTGCTAACCCAAAAGATAATCCGCTTATGTCATCCACTCACCGGATTTTATGGTGTTATTCACGCCTTTTCCTTTTGGAACTAGTGCAATAAAAATGTTTGAATTATATCATTAATATTACAGACATATTTTTTTTACAAATACGTGCCTAGACACGTCTAAATGCCCTGGCCGCGAACAGGCAGTCCCGTAGACAGTTGGAGTACCTGTGCTCTGCCATTTCCAAGCTGCACATCCAGCTTAGCAATTCTAAGAAAACCTCTGAAGGGAACCCTACGTCTAGTAATCGACTTACGTCGATTATTAGGACGAAGTGACGTAAGAATTCTTCTTTAAATACGTTAAATACAAAGTACTATAAAGTTGTCTAATAAGTTGATTTCATGCCATATTTTTTCGTATACTAGACATTAAAATAATTAAATTCAAAGTTGCCTGTAACTCGTACGTTACATAAAATTTTAATTGGAATGAAAGTATTGTCAATATGTCCGGTGCAAAGACAAGAAGTTTAAGAATCGTGTTGTGTCGCGGAGAAAAACAAAACAGTTACCATTGATTCATAATCCTTGGAGGAAATATTTCTCAGCGGAATCGACTTAGCAATTCTTATGTCATATTCCCAAGATCTCGTTTTTTGCTCCGCGAGACGCCTGTTTCATACAGGTTTCGATGCTATTCATCCCTAAAGGGTTCTATAGAAATATCGCGTATTAAACATGTAACTCTAGTCGTCATGTAATTCGATTCCATGGCATCGTGCTGTTATTTAGCGGAGCAACACACTATCCTTTGTCCTCTTTTCGCGACAGTAAGTATGGTTCGAAAAAATGTCAACCGACAAAAAAGTTTTTCAAAACGAATTTAGACAATTATTTCGTGCCGTATTTTTACTAACGCAATATTTTTATAATACAACATTTACATTTTTTTGAGAAAATATTAAAAGCCAATATCTATTTTTATCTCGTTTTAATTGAGATAGAAAAATTGCGTGAGCAAATTATTGATCATTAATATATTTTATAGATTAATTATATACCAAAGGCTACGGTTAAAAGAAGATAATCACTGTAATTGTCATTGAGTTGCATCGAAATGGCTACATACCGGACATGAAAGTTTTTCTACACTTTTCTACACTGCGATGGCGTCCAAAGAAATACCTTACACTGTTCAAAGGACTTTAGTTTCATATCTCGTTTTTCAGATGGCGTGTTTGTGTAATGATAGTGCAAGCACTTGCATTTTTCTATCAATTTTCCATAATAATGTTGACACAGAAGGTTTCCGTAATGGGTGACATCAAAAACAGAAAACATGTGGAAACTAGACAAAACTTATGTAGGCTTCAGTTATGGTATGAAGCTCAGGTATATATTTTTATTTTTATAAAAATATTTTTTTATTTTTTTTATAATATAGAAGTAGCAGACGAGCATGCAGTCCACCTGATGGTAAGTGGCTATTGCCGCGCATGGACATTTGTAATCAACCCCAGATAAGATTAGATTCCTATCTCAGGTCGACCACGGATAACCCCTGAGGACTAAACTGGAATGCCTCGAAAAAATATGTCTCCGTTACCACACCTTCAAACCAGAATACAGAAGCGCTTAACACTGCTGTTATAAGGCAGAAATAGTCGAACCACAGAGGGTTCTACCACCTTCAAATAATTATTCTGTTCGTTATCAAATTCGTCTTCGATCCACCACCATCAACATAAAACTAGCTACTTAGCTAAATCGATTTAACTTGATTTTAACTTGATTAAAACTATCGTTTTTTCATTTATACTCATTGAATTAATAAATACCTCTAATTAGTTTGGGCTTCAGAAGCGATAAATAAAATCACAGCACCTGTTTAAGTAAACCAATTAGTGAGAATGAAATTATATGATATAATAAATGAATTATAATAAATGAAAATAGTATTTGTCATAATTGTATTTGTTTACCTCAATTAATTAAAACATTCTGATGGAAAAATATAATTGGTACTCACTTATTTCGCATTAACTTTAATTCACATAAAAGCCTACGAAATTTAAAACATTAACCGAAACTAATTATTTCTGTTATGTAAATTTTTTTATAAACCGTTTGTAGCTGAAATTGAATATCTTATTCGAACGAAATTTATCTGTCAACCGTACATCTTATAGCCCTCCCTATAATTCGATACCCACCGGAGTGGATTGCTAACAAAAGGGCATTCTGATTTTGTTTTGACTAAAATCGAACGGAGAAAGGTCTGATTTCACTAATCCTGTTTGTCATGATACATAATATTTTTATTTACTTAATTGTGTGATACTAAGTAGATATTATTATTTTATTAATTTAAACAAGCAGCGACGTTCATGGAAAATATGATTTGGTCTTAGACTATTTTAAAATGTTAATTAAACTGAAGAAATTAGCCAATATGTTCTTAAATTTTATTAAGAGATTTACCACGTAAATTGATATATGAATGTTGACATCACCGCATTAGTAAGTGCGCTGGAATGTGCAATAATATGGGTAAAACTCCATCAGACTTGAATACAGTTATATATATGTACGTATATTGATTTTTGAAAGAAAAGTTGCTATTGACTTAACGAATTCTAAGTGATTGCGATCCATATTCCCAATCTTATAACGACCGGTTGGTATAAAAAAAACCTCCGGAAACGATAACCGATTATATCAAGACAATATATGACAGCACTGGCACATCTTCCGTGATGTAAAAACAAGTATTTTGTGTTGCAAAATAATTTATTGCGTCAAAATTCGTTCCCGATTCAAGAATGTTTGCGGTCGGTTACTTACTGGCTGTGTCACCGGGGAGCCATTGTATGAGAAAATGCTCCGGAAGTCCGAACGTCTCGCGTGCATTAAGATTCGCATAAAAATATAAATGACATCAAATAGCTATTGTGTCTTTATACATATTATTGACAACTACAATGGCGGCCCATATGAATGGGCCCACAGGAACAAGCGAGCCCACCGTCCCAGTGTTATGGGCTTAGTCACTTTTTGTACGTATTTGTGCATTAGAAATGTCTCGTAATAATATTAGTGTATAAAATGAGAAAAGTTTTCTGTGTTCAAATTTTTTTATTGCGAAACTATATTTTTTATCATTTATAATTGTTATGGAATTATATTTACGATAAGGTAGATGACGATATGGATATGTCTAAGTGGTAAAACATGTGTGATAGTCATTCCAATCAGTACGACAAATAATGTATGTAACCTGATTAATGTAATTACCACAGCACATCACAATATTTAAAAAACCATCGACTTCATCCCTCAGAAATTATGGTGACCATTTTCGAATAGGGCACATACTAAATATACCATAACTACCTATGTTATTATTTAATAACATGCATTCTCTATATTCCTGTGAACTATTTATAAAAAAAATGAACATCTCACCTATAATCTCTTTAAAGGTAAGCTGACTAATGATCATCGTACATAACATACTAACGGTACAAACCGTTCTGTTCCAGTTCCTTGTGATGGTTTCCAATGTTCCCAATGAACTTGGCTATCCCACTGTCGTGCGTTCTTACGTTTATGGTTCTTTGTGCGATATTTTTATTGTCAAGACCGTCGATTCTTATGTTCCGTTTCATAATTCTTTTAATAAAATAATAGTAAACCTCTTTTGTTGGATTAATGTCAGTAGTTTTGATATCTTTTGTGTGTTTTTATTCAGCGTTTGTTTGTTTGCGCATTATTTTTTCTTTATTTAATCCGATTCCTCTATTGAGTCTTAAGCCGTCTTGCGAAATACGTTAAGTTCATTTTCGTTGAGCGTTGCAGTTTTACCAACTCATAGCCAAATTTTTAAGTTATTCACTCTTAATATAGATAAAGATTCTGTTGGGCGGTTTAGTATAACCTTGAAAAAAAATTATGTATTGAACAAAATGTCTCAAGAAATATATTATTCTATGCATCATGATGGTCATCTGTGACTACTACATATTTAATGCTTAATAAACGAATGTATGCATTAAATCCGAACAGACGACGTGCTTGTGAGATTTCGACTCGCCTAATAAAAGCTTCCGTTACTTTTAAGTCAAATAACATGAGAGATTATATTTTATCCACCTGTTCAACTCCCCAGCACTTGAACTAACTAGTATCTATTTAAGTATAATTTATGAGACTATGGTGCTTCTTTCCCTTCAAGTGGATGCTTTAGTTCGAGAAAGCTCTTAAACCGACTTAACATAGGTAGCGAGGTTTAAAATATTATATTGCCTTTGGTATTTGTGGTAAGATTAACTTACTTGTTCAGTAAGTAGACTTTCTATACTTTTTGGTATAATTACTTCATTAAAGTGTATAGTGTCATCTTCATTGGTTTCATTATTACTTTTGTTTCGAATTACTTGTTTAAATGTAAATACAAATAGTAATGCTACCATCATTAGTATTGAACGTCGCTTAGATAGTAAAATAAAAATGTGATTTACAGTTTAGTTGTATAGTATACTCCCAAGGTGCATCAATTACATTTATGACCTACTCTTGAATTCTTAGTGACCTTAGTCCGACACACATGTCACATATCTAGACACAAAGCCGCTAGTAAAATTTCAATTAAAAACAAATTTCATTGGTAAGTCATCAGTAGTCACGCTTGCAACCATGTTTTAAGCAAGTTTAGCTAAAATTAGAGAATACGTTAAAAACATAACTGTAATCCCCGAAGAGGTAGGCAGAGGAATGCAGAACGTTTCACCAGTTACATTTACGTCCCACTATGGAATAGGTGGTGAGCCTATTGCCATGCATCGGGCACATATGCAGACTCCAAACCACTGCTAAAAAAGACTATTTAGATAATACTATGAAAGTAGTATTCTGATGTAATAAGTATCATTCTGATATAATATTTCACTATGTATAATATAACATTACTTGAGAATCACAACGCATACCTACTACAAAATATTGTAACTGCCTAGAAATGTTAACTTTTTATTTCTATTATATCAGCTGAAATATTTTTATATTAAGAGTCACGAATCGTATAACACATTAATTTCGTTGAAATAAAATTTGTGACAGAAATGAATAATGAGGAGCAAATTTTTATGAAACGTCTTTAGAAACGAAGGGAACGCGACAAATGTGCAAGTATACAGAAAAGATGGGAATGTTAAACCGCGTGGAAATACAACAGGCAACTGACTGACACACGGACAGACGTTTTATACGAAAATGTATTATTTGCAACTGATTCTCTGTCATCCGTTCTAACCGAAGCAAATTGTCACAGCGGAGTAGGGACGTCAATTTTTTTTACTCACCCAGTCCCTACTCAGTCGCTGACACATTGATGCATGATATATTTCCAGTTATGAACGGATATATTACAGATAGATCCACTCCGCCAGGTAGATGCTTTATCAATAGATGTGTCTGCTTTCCAACAATTTGAGCTTTGATTCTTTGTTCATCATTATTTACGCGACGAAAATTATGTAACTGAAATACGAGTATATGTATTTGATTTAATTGATAAGTTAGATATCTTTGAGCTACTCTTGGAATTATTAAGTTAGAAAGTTTAACAAGAAATCATGACTTTTACAAATGAGATTTTAAAAAATTACACAAAATGTTTATTTTGTGTAATGTAAATCGTAAACCAACAATGACATCACCCACGCGGTTTATTCAAAATTCATCTATTTGTGTATTAAAAATATGTTGCTAATGAATAAAATATAAAATATATCAAGCCGTGTTTCCAACCTCATTCAGAGTTCCCGAGGATTAGGACGGGATATTGATTGTGAGTTTTACTACAGTGAAAATTACGACCAGTTTCGCTTGTTCAGCAACAGCCAGCTTCGCGAAATCCTTCGTGACGTCAAGAAGCCAATCTGTAAGAATATAATACGGAAATTAAATTTACTGATATGTACGGAGGAGGCATTGAAACAGAATGTCTACTCGATAAAACAGGGAAGGTCTCGGATGGGAATGCTTTTAAGACAATACTACGTGAGCAATTTTCAAGTAATTTTCAATGCTAAAAGCAATGTCGATATGTTCATCCGTTTTGTCATCTCTTTTATGTCTTCCATATTTTTATTATTACGTTCAAATTTCTCAGTTCTAGCTATTTTCTGTCTATGTTGTGATTTTTCAAATTGTTTCTGGAATAGTCATCTAACTTAAGAAAATTATCTTTTAAATTGCTTTTGGTTCTGGTACATAAAATCTAATCTTAATTTTTTGGAATACAATTTCGTTTATTATTTTTAGAAATTAGCTGGACGTTGAAACGTTTTTAGTAAAATAAAAGAGTATTTGCATTAATTTTCTTTTTATTATTCTTTTTATTTATTCATTAAATTTCTTTTATTTAAATCAGATCTTAAGTGACGTATAGAGCGAACTAAGCCTGAAAACAAAATTTACATGTCTACTATATGAGTGCTAATGAAATGAAAGGATATTCTTTGGTGCTGTTTTACCTGAGGTGCCTTCATAAGATATGATTCTGGTGAACATAGTGGACCTTCGAAGTGGAATACAAAACAACCGCATCACAATATTGTATCACTACAAAACTATGGAGTTCCCAAAAGACCTAATATAACAATGTTATTTGATCAGCTTTGAGTCTGTAACTGTACAAATATTGAATCAGTTCACTAACACATACTACGTCTTATCTGTCGACTTGCATGAAACATTGTGATTTATCATTGTTAACACTAGAGCTAGAATCGTTTGCACAATTTTATTTATCATTTGGTACAATGTATCTAGTGAAACTATGTACGCATGTTGCTTATTCAAACAGAACCCTTCCGATTTCCGTTCTATAAAAGCTGCACTGCCCTCAATTATTCCGATATTATTCTTCTTTCGGAACAAAGTGGGCTTGAACTGTAAATTGTTTAATTCACCTTTTGTATTGGCTCCGTTAAAAGTTCTCTTGTTAGCAGTGGAAATTTCGAAGAAAATTCGCTCAGTCAAAGCACTGAATATTTTACACAAATTTAAACTTAGTCCTGCGATAGTTTCATTGTATTTCGAACTTTGCCCAGTTTAATTACCAATGATTTCTTAGCTACGCTATTTGTTGAAGAAAATAATACTAAATATATAATAAGTTGGATGCATAGCTTCTGATACTCATAAGGGCAAAGAATCGCATTTTCAGGAGAAAAGAAAGCATGTCATTGTCCCTTCGTAAATATTTTAATGCTTTGTTGGTCGAGGATAAAATGTTTAAAGTTTCACTACAAATTTATTTCCATTTTCATGTAAATACAATATCAATATCCAGTGAAATAAAAAGCAAAAATATCTTCACTTCATACGAAGAAGAAACAGACGAGAGTCCCATTCATTTATCGAACAGAAACAAATGGAATACAAACAACGAAAGAATAAACACTTTATCCAAAAGATATTTCAAATGCAATTGTCTTATTTCGCTCCGTTACATCCATTATTTATTTTATCGTGATATTTCTCACAAAAAGGCAATAGGGATGCGCGAGCACGCTGTTTTTATCGAGTATCGAGAAACGTATGGTATAATTTGATGTTTTGTGTTTTATATATTCTAATGCAATGCTATTCATGGACTTCGTAGTGAAGTTACATGACATGATACAATTATACTTGTTATGAAATATCGTACATTGTTATGGATACTAAATGCCATGTAGTGATGTGTTCATCACTACATGGCATTTAGTATCCAAGTTTATATAATATTAGGAAGATATAATAAACTCCTTTCTGATCTTAGACGATTGTCTAAGCTCAGGAAGACAGAGCTTGTTAGTGGCAGATGCGATTGACGTCAGAATGATTTGAAGACTTTTCATAGTGCCCTAACCCTAACCCGTTATTCACCGCACGGTAGAGCATTAGCCAGGATCCGAGCTAGGCTTGAGCTTCTGAATAGAATATGTGTCGCGTGACAATAGATACTTTCTCTTAGCGACTATTCGCTGAGAGCTTGGTAATCGCTTAATTAACGATATCCACTTTGCGTGGGATGTTAGTAAGGCAACTTGTTAATCTGTTAATGCGCTCAAATAGTTTATATTTCTTTGGGGAGCTACTGTTGGATTTATTTCTTCTGAAAATAGTATAATATTTCAGTAGTTATATGTGAATAATTTGGCGTATAGAGGGATCCCGATTTAATTCGCGGTCGAATGGGCATCTGAATAATTATTTTTATTTATTTTGCAAGATGGCAGTTTGCGTGTTGTATGTGTCATGAAACTGAGTATATTAGCCTGAGATTAACAGATACTATGAGCGTAAAGTGTAATTATTCTGGTCGTTTTTTTAACAGAGTGTTTCCATAAAATAGTTCCTTTGTAGATAGGAATTGTCAAGATAATGTATGTTTTTAAATATTATTATGAACATAGACAATTAAATAAAATCTTTAACTCAACTCATACATCGTGTTAGTCTCATTACAGTTTGATATAGAGTACAAATTATTGAATTGTCCTTTTCTTTTATTGACACAAAAAAGTCGAACTTGGTGTAGACGCAACCGTGTCCCCCAAATCGAGCTACATAAGTCGAATTCCAAAGAAAATAAATTTCAACGATAATATAATCTAATACAAGCCAGCCCAATGAACCTGTCTTGCTCAGGATTTAAAGACACCCGTGGTAATTATTGGACTAACAGAAAACCGTAGCAAGAAGTTGAATAGATTTCAAGTTCAAGTCTCATTTTCATTATAATATCCACGCTGTAGAGTCCACAATCGTTTGGGTACACACGAAGATTGTTAACAATTTCGCTGTGTATAGCAAGATTTATATTTCGTTTCGAGTAATTAAGTGGTGCAGACTTAGGTATCTTCATTGAGGCGCATGGATCTCGAAATACCTGTTTACAACGATAAATGCTTTTAAGGTTTAGGGCTGGCATCATCCACGTATACACACATACGTTCATGGAAACGTCTTACGAAAGATTTCTTTGAAGAGTTATTTGTCTTTATATAAAGATATACATAGTACATACATACATAAAGATAGTACATATTAGAGACGGTACATTATTTGTACTCTATTTACATTATTAGAACGTAACGTAACATCACACCCGTAATCCTCGAAAAGTTAGGCAGAGGAATGTTGTACACTCTCACTTTTCACCAGTTATGTTTACATCCCTTTATGGAATGGGTTAATCTTAATATATTTTTCAATGTGTAAATATTTGTTAATGTTCATCTTATTATACTTTTTAATATGTTAATATTAAAAGGTGACAACAAGAATTATAACTAGTGTATTAATTGCTTAAAAGTGTTGAGAAATTAATGTAACGGACGGGTTAGCAAATTCCATATATCTTAACACGAACGTTACTTTGTAAGTTATATACGTGTTTAAAATAAAATATCACTTGCTATAAATTCAGATGAAAAAATACATCGTAAAGAAACTTGCACAAATTAGAGCGCTTATAATCTCTTCTAAGGCGAAGCTGACTATGGCCTTAAGTCTTATTATTAAGCGAGAAAAGCCAATTCCGACAGTGGTATGTATGATAAAAGGAAGAATTC
>DWEJ01001002.1:0-14178 GCA_018245835.1 Mysoria sejanus stolli
GATGATGAATCATCATTGTTCGTTACGGGTTTCTCCTCAGAATGAGAAGGGTTAAGCCCATTTTGCCACGTTGTAAACGTGTAGGTTAGTTTTTACAATGTTTCAACTTATTCTACTGTATATCCAGGTAACGAAAACTTTTCATTAATAGACTATACACAGTTAGAATGTAATCATTTGCCGTTCTAGTTTTTTGTATTCTACCTTTGTTTTACGATTCATCAATGACGTACTTCGGGAGCCTCTAGTAAAATGTGATTTATAATGATTATATTATACATAGATAAAATATCTTTTAGCGTCATAATTATGAGTGATGATTTTGGTATTTCCAAAAATGCTACAAATAGTGTTTTTGTGATATTTGATTATATTGTGTTCGGTTTAATCATGTTCATTAAATCAGCTCAAATGAAATGTATTATCGAAAATTCAGAATTGAAGCTGATAATTCAGTGAAATAAATTAATATACTTATTTTTCTTCTTTAATTGGTTTATACATTTTTAAAGTCTAATGTATTGACACATAGTGATATAATAACTGCTTCGTTGATCGAGTGGTTCCAAGCGCGACTGCCAGTCCAGAAGTCCTGGGTTTAACACCCGCACCGGATTCTATTGGATTGTTCTTAGAGTTTAGGAGTTAGGACGCCTATGTCCAGCAGTGGACAGAGATAGGCTAATGATGATGATTATTTAAAAAACATGTCATATACATACAGTTACTGTTATAATGTAAATTAGAATCTATTTGACAATTACATAAATAACTTTAGTAGTGCATAAAATCTCGACTGTGACTTCCTAAAGCTGTAGACACAGGAGTGTAGGTCACTGCTACGTTTCGAAGCTTAGTTGGCGTACCACCACGAAATGGGGGGTGAGCCTATTAACAAATTTAAACGTGAGCGATTAAATTGAATTGAATCAAACAAATAAGATTAAATAGAAAATAATAATGCACATGAATATTATTATTATACTGAGTTGAAAAGGAAAAAAATAAACATTAAAGGAAAATTCGAAAAGTATGCGTCTCGTAGACCTTTCCTGTGAAAGAGCTCAAACAAAACTCAAAACTTCATTTTCTTTGACTCGTCTAATCCATGTCCAGAAAGCTTTTTGTGCTTAAATATCCAGGCATTCTTTATTTGAATCTTCTTGAATACATTCTTCAAATAATTTCCATTAACATTTTTATCTTTTATTATTATAACGCAAAGCAAACATTTTACGTCAGATGATATTATTATTCTGTTATTTAAACGGCTTCTGAAAACATGCTCCGCGTAATTTGGGGCGATTGTAACGATAAAGAGACTACGTTTGGAGTCAAATTATGATTCTCGTTTTTGATAGTTTCGAAGTTATGATCATTAATAACCTTTGTCATTGCATGACAGAAGTCATTAGACAAGCCTTTGTAAAGCTTCAATCCTGATAAGCTACACTGCGACAACAAATATATTTTTATTATAATTAACATATTCTTGATGGGGCGCAGTAAGAATACATTTGCTGAGCTCGAGCAGGGATACAGCCTGGCGCTAGCAGATCGCGGTATGGCGCGGGCTGTCTAGGCATGGGTAAAGACTATGGTCATTTAGCTGTCCCTATGCAGCCCGCTAAACCTGAGGCTAGTGGTCACCGTCGACTAAGGACACGTGCAATCCCAGAGAAGTTGCCAAAATGTAATCAACATTGAAAAAAGCAGTTTTAGTACATTCCTTAAATGAATTCTATATCTTAGCGCTCCGGAAATACCTCAAAAGGAAGTTCATTCCACATCTTACATATCCAGGGCATGTCCATGTGCATGACTACAATCATCATGCCCACCTCCATCATCATCATCAGCGTATTCCCGCCCACAGCTGGACTTTGGCCGCCCCAATAGCATGCTACTGAGATTGATCTTCAGCTCTTCGCACCCAACCGTTGCCACCCACTTTGCGTATATCGTTACTCTAACTAGCTAGCGGACGTCCTGCGCTACGTTTGCCATGGTCTTCACTGGAGAAGACGTGCCTATAGGAATATACCTTGAAATATCAATGTAGTCTAAGGGCTCAAAGGGTTACTTTTACGTGTATTCCTACGATTTAGCACTTTATACATTATAAGAATTTTATCATTAATGTTTGAGTATTAAATGTATTACTAGCTCGATTCAATGTGTTATTTGTAATGTGAAAGTCAGCTCTATACACAGAAAACATTTAATAAACGTCGTCGAAGAATTTCCATCTCCTATCGATCTTTCCTAAATGTTGTGATGTTCTGAGATGAAAGATGTTACACGTTTATTGGGCACTTACTGTACCCGCTCTCTCGTAGTTCAAATTAAAAAATTATTTTAGAACTTCAAATTAAAATAATAATTTCGTTTTTCAATAATGGATATTCCAATTTTAAATAACACCATTACCCCTCCCTCTTATCAACCTCTTGGCACACAATTACCTCCAAGGATTTTCTCCATTGTAATATTGCACCATAATTTTTATTCCAACATGATCTAATTTCCTTAGACTATTGTTGTTATTCAGTCTCATGCATATAAATATATTAGAAAAATTGCCAAAGGAAGCTTGTTCCGTAATCAATACATGTGTTACAGATATCTTTTATATTCAATAGATGGCGTTAAATGATTAAATCAAGTAAGTGCGTCACATCACACACGTGAGCACTGACCACGACATCTTACGCCAACATGACATATTGTACGCGCGTTATCACCTAAGCTGCGTGACCAAAGTCCATAGTACACAGGGTATATTTTATCTCATTTATTATCATGACGAAAAAATGTTTTTTACGGATTAAATATATCTACACACGCTATACATATTTTTTGAATATTTAAAATATTCAATCAATCATTGCATTGAAGCACACATTTCGGTAATTTTATTATAATAATTTTTGGTCTACCCATAGATTATGTGGCAAGTCGACTATAGTGAGTTTTTTTGGTGATATTAAAAACTTTAGTTTGTCTTATAAATTTCTAAATATTTTCAAAAAAAATAAATACTATATGTTATTCTAGGAAGCAATCTATCTAGTTACCAAGTTTCATTGAAATCCGTTCAACTGTTGTAATATCCTCACAAGCGAACTTTGGTAATTAACGTATTAATTGGATACACATTGAGTGACATACGCCAAATGAGAATTATGTGTGCTAACGACTGCCCATGTGATTTTCTGATCAGATACACTTGACGCAAGAAAATGTTAACACCATAGACAACTCCTTCTATGATTCCGCAGTTTGGTACGGGTGTCTCTTTCTAGAATGAGCAGGATTCAGGCGCTGGGCAGCCTCGAAGGCCAAATGCGCGATGGCAGTCTTTGAGAATATAATTTAGAACTATAATCTAGAAAGAGTGCAGATTTCCTTAACATATTTCCTTTCATCATTGCAGCCAGCAATATTAAATATCAACTGCGTATATCAGGTCATGCAATACATCATTACGGCATGATGAAACTCGTCCTTAAATTTATGTATGTACATATGGTTATGTTTATAAATCTATCATTATGTGTCATCAGTCATTTTATAGTTCCACAGCTGGACACGCCTCTCACCTCTAGGCAACACTTGGTCAAAATTGTAGAAAGAATCAAAATTACACTGCAAGTTGCGAAAAATATTATAGCTAGCAACAAATCCAGTGGAGCATATAAATTGTTAGGAAAAGTGTACAAAAGGTTTAAGTTTGGGTTGGCGAAAAGTTAGCTGGACAAGAGAACTCATCCGAAGTTCATTTACTTAAAGATGTATTCAGGCACGCTAGCTTAACTTGTTAATGAACTATAGTAATTAGATAGTATCTATAAGCCGCAATAAATACTCAATCATACTGTCTCGACAGTGAGTGGTTGCAACCGTGACCCATGGTATTATTGGATTATTTAAACTTGAAATTACTAGCAGTACTTCGGAGTACGTATTTCAACCCGTGTATGACAGTAGGACCACCCCCACTTTATGGAAAGTATGGAATATAATAAACAGATGACGCGTGGGAGTACAAGACTCCTCTGTCCACCTGTTCGGGGAAATGCTGGCGTGATGTTTTTTTGCGTTTATAACAATAATAAAGTGATACCCAAAGCTGACACTGAAAAAAGCTAATACATTATGTGTTGGCGGCAACCCCGAACGCACAGCTATATGTGTACGGGTCGTATGCATGTTACCCCAAGCTCCTGTGATTGATCGATGTGACCCATTCAGCTCGACTCAAGACTCCGTGTTGCCTTTACGCCACTGTATAGACTCCAACGTCATTGATAGCAGATTACGAGGGCAATTTAGGAGAATACCTTACATAACTACGTCCTTTTTGCAACCATAATATTAAAGCCTACCATTCTATGTATATTTGCAATAATGTTATACATATTGATAATACAAAGTTTATTCATTTTACAGTTCTTTAAATAAGATAATACAAGTCTAAAGTGGTCATTTAAACATTTTTGTTTTAAATTTTGTGTAAATTTGTGTAAAATATTAGATATTGTTTGTTACTGTCACTTATTACAATATTTTTCATTGTATGTGAATATATTGTATATGAATATAGTGCGCTACATACTAGTTAAAGTTTTTCCTGACTAACGTGTTAAAAATTAAGGCGTATCATATTGAAAAGAAGATTGTATCAATATAATAAATAAGATAATCTATAAATTTTAAAAATTGTTTTGTGCAACTCAAGAAAACAACCTATTTTAGGAGCAGAAAAACGGATGAAACTTATTTTTACAGTTAAGCGGTTGTTTTCAGTAATTTTCATGAATTTGTGTGTGAATTTTGGTTCGGTGAAATAACTTGTTTAACTAGCTTAACAGCCGCCAAAAGGCAAGCGCGAGATTATATGTTTATAATTTAACTATCTCTTAAAAGTTTTTGTAACAGAAAAAAAAAACTTTTTTCAATTATTTTTATTAATAGACTATACCTTGTTAGTCTGGTGGTCGCATGCGCGACTGATCATAGAGAGATCTTGGGTTCGATTCCCGAGTCAGTTAATAAAGATTTTTTCTAATTTGAAATTTTTAAGTAATTGCCTGAACGTGCCGTTGCGGTCTACATCAATTACTACTCTGCTTTGCCTTACCTCTTGGGATAAATACAGGCGTGATACTATATTATTATTATATCCTCACGCTAAGTGCTTTACGAGTTGGCAGACATCATATAGTGACCAAATTTGCCAACTTGTCACACCTGACGTGCTTCTATAATCATCACTCTTTCGGACACGCCCGGTTTCCCACACTTTGTTTTTGTCCAGCGTTTGACATCTTGACGTTCAAAGGACTGACCGACCGCCTCTTCTAACCCACAAAATTGGCTTTCATAAGGCTCGAGAGCATGAATTTCGGCAGAGTTTTTATTTGAAGAAACAGATGTGACCTGAATATTCAGTCGGACCCTTCGAGTACGAACCCAGAAAGCCAAATATTTACCTTTATTACCC
Source organism: Mysoria sejanus stolli (assembly GCA_018245835.1). Taxonomy (NCBI): domain Eukaryota; kingdom Metazoa; phylum Arthropoda; class Insecta; order Lepidoptera; family Hesperiidae; genus Mysarbia; species Mysarbia sejanus. Next base: position 5,507 of record DWEJ01001002.1, read on the forward strand.
TTTTTAATTATGTTCTACAAAAGTACTTCTCCATTATTTCTTGTGAAAAATATTCCTCGATAGAACTGTTAAATTATTATTTATTTAATATTTATTATATTTTTATAATGTTTCAAACATGTAACTTACATTAAAACAGCACTAAAATTACTTAAAAAACATTCAATAAAGTATCAAGATGTAACCAAGTTATCAGATGACTCTTTTTATGTCCCCGTGTTTGAGAATTTTAAAGTTGCGGCATATTTTATGCAGCGTTATTGCGTCGCAGAATAGCACACGTGCCGAATATACCGCGTGAACGCTGAGAGCGACGTGGTTTGCTCTGTTTAACATCGATAATGAAAATACGTTATACCCAAAATAAATAAAACCCAATTCTATTTCATACAGCAACCAAAATAAACAGCCCGCCGGGTATGTGTATTAAATATAAAATAATAATTACCTATCAAAATCACAGTCATCAAAATTCTAACAAAGGGTTCTATTGTTCACAGGAAAAATGCAAAATTTTGAGAGTTTGATTTCGCGTAAATCGTATTATTCGTTTCCGAAGAGAGTGACAAATCTAGAAGAACATCAAATCTGTAAGGATAGAGATAATTTGCGCTCGTATTTCTCTGCCTTCATATTGAAGCACTTGGCATAATGTTATAATGATAATACGGAAGACGGGTTGCCGCATGCAGGCTATAAAGAGCGTGAAGGGTTCCAAGCTCCACCTACGGAGCCGAAGCCAACCTCAGCTATTTATGTAAAATACGTAAAGTGTCTAACTCGTTCGTAGGTCAAAGTATACGCTTTTATTACAAATTACCAAACGAAGCGCTAAATTTGTCAATTTGTAAATTTAAGAAATACATAAAGTTACGATTATGTCAAAAAGCCTATTACTCGATTGCAGATTACATGTTAGACATAGACGTTTGGAAATGAGTTGCTGTAGTTTATACGCTTAAAAATTTTAATTGTCAAGAAATCACACACAAAAAAAGACAACCCCACTGAGTTTCTTGTTAGTTCTTCTCAGTTGTGGGCGCGATCCGAACTAACTAACGTAAACTTATCTATAATGAAGTTTACATGTGATTGCAAATCCTATATAAATAAATGATTTTTAACTTTGACAGGTAGCGGTTAGTTCGACGCCGTAGAAAACGAACACTCAATGAAAGACACCCGATCCAGACCTGTGGGAACTCAAAGTTATAAAAATGCAAAAAGGACGCTCACGGCGACGGGCAAGTCGACGAACTTGTTGTTGAGGGTCATGCGGCCCAGGTCGACGAGCACGGCGCTGCGGCTGGCGGAGTGCTCGGGCACGACCACGAGCGGCGCGGCCAGGCGCACGCGCAGCAGCAGCTTGGTGGAGTTCTGGTAGGCGCTGGCCACGTTGGCGCGCGCCGCGTCCGCCGCCTGCGCCGACGCCTCGATGATGGCCTGCTGCGCCGTCTGGAAGTTGTTCAGGAACTCCTGCGGGACGGTATTATTATGTTTAACATGATACAGCACGGAGCGTGATAGTGCTTTTTCGGAGGAGGCTTATGTCCAGTAGTGGGCTAAGATGGACCCACTATGATGATAATTCAACAAGTTATGTTAAAATTTAAAAACTCGTCGTAAAGCGTAACCTAATACAGTATATATATTGTCGTCGTCTAACGACATCGGTCGGCTCCGATTTCATCAGTATAACACATAAAAATCTTAGAGAGACATGCGACTCACCAGCATGGAAGTGACGAACCAGTTGAGGAATACGATCCGCAGGCAATTGATCTGAGCGTCGATGGACATGTTGACATCGCTGATGTTCGGATACTGTTCCAGGTTGTACATGATGATTTGCACGTTCATTACGTCGCCGCCGATAACTTTCAAAATCTGAACAAAAGAAAACAATTATTCATATTGTCACATCTAAACCTTTTATAGCTCCATTATAAGACACAAATTTCATCTTACAACTGAAACACAATTTTTTCATTTTTATAATTAAGGACTCGTTTGATCATAAGCTATGTACTAAAACAAGAACTAAAAAAATTTTTAGACCTCCATAGAGTGAAAATGAAATTATATTGTCGATCGCCGCACCTGCTTGTGCCGCGTGGCGGGGTTGAGGTCGTGCACGGTCAGCGCGGCCACGGCGCAGTCCAGCTGCGTGTAGGCGCTCTTGAGCTGCAGACGGCCCGCGGCGCCCTCCACGCGCACGGCGGCCAGCGCGCGCCGCTCCGTCGCGAACGCCATCTCCACGGCGCCCACCTTCGCCTCCACCTTCAGCTGGATGCTCTCGATCTGCTTGCGGCGCGCCGGCTTCGCCACGCTCCCTGACAGTACTCAGACTTTGTCCGTCGAAACATCTTTGGGAGCGTTCAAGTATTACGTAACGCAATTTGGGGAGAGGGGGAGTCTTGTAAAACGTTACGATGCGCTTTATTGCAACTTAGAAATTCATTTACTACTTCCGCAAACAAATGTATTTTAGGGACTTACCGATACTTTACTAAACTTATTTGTGACTTTTAGATAAAAATGGTCATTTTCGTGTTACCTACAGGATACAGAAAAATGTTAGGGGGGGAGGGAGGGTCAAGAATCGTCAAAAATTGCATTGCGTAATACTTGAACGCTCCCTTTCATATCGACTATCGAGATGTAACGGTGAAAAAAGCTATTTCATATAAATGAACCAACGCGCACTGGTCTGCGGGGTAGACTGCAATCCTGCCGTCTTCATTGTAGAAGGAGATCCATGTCCAATCGTATAACGATGAAAGAGTATTTATAAGTTATTTCCAATGAAAGCGTAAAGACCGCTTACATACCGTCGACCTAATCCAATACAAAAAAAATGGGCAAAAGAATAGTCCAGTTTCAATGTGACCGTTCTAAAGTAAATTAGTATAAAGCATAATACTGTATCACTGTACAATATAAATAAAACATCACTTACGGGTAAATTTTATAAAATTAAAGTGCATCCATCACAAAGGAAGGAGATCTAAACATAATACAATTTACATTTGGAATTACGGTGAGTCAAATAAGTTAAACATGAACATACTGAAATTAATAAAGACGAAGAAATAACTAACAAAGTTAGACATAATAAAAAAGTTACATCAAATTGTACCTTTGGACTTGGCGACATTGAGCTCTTCGTCCTCGACGATAGTTTCCAAGGGGCCGGCGCTCGCGTATCTGTCCACTGTGCTTTGGATAGCTTGCAGACGAGTCTATCAAGAACAATTACTTAGTAAATAAACAAGTTGTCTACATACAAAGACTATTATAATAAAGAAATCCGATCTAAAAGAGGCTATATAGGGTTGCATAAAAAAAAAGGTTTCCTCGAATTCTAAATCAAAAATTCGTCTACAGATGCCTCATTCATTAAGTTTTAAATTCATTCTAAAATTTAAAAATTTGGTAGCCGATCGCAACCTAAACGTGACCAATGATATTTGTCTTTTTCGCATCGAGAATACAAATTTAATACTGAAGTCAACCTGAATAACTTAAGGTTAAAAATAAACAACAAATACACTCGCCTGGTACTCGTTGACGATGACCAAAATTTCTTGCAAGCCTTGCAGGTGCAGCAATATCCGGAGTGTAGTGAAATCCAGCTCGATCAGTTGCTCCACGGAACCGTAGCCACTGCGGAACTCGGGACACTTTTTATCCACCTAAAATATAAATCGAATATTAAATTAATTTATAATTCACTCTAATAACAAATAAATTAAAAAATGATATTTTTTCTGAAGACATGATGAGAACAAATGCATAAAATCATACTTACGTTTCTGTAGGTGACTTTAAAAAGGTACTCCTTGTTGACATCATCTCTGTCAGCATCATCGCTGGTTCCAGACTCAACAACGACTGTGTCGCTTACAATTTCCCGCGTACAACTTGCATTCCCAACATCCGGTGTTTCAATCATTTCTATTACTTCATACCCGTCTCTGTAATGCTGCATTCTTACAGATCCCAACCGGACCGTCGTTTCGAGGGTGAATGTCTTCTGAGTAGCAGTCAGTTCGAGATGGTTCAGAGAGAACACAAGGAACTTCGTGTAGCCTTTGTCGCCATCCACAGACTTGTGATTTACACTCAGTATTAACTCTGTGACCAATAAGTTACCATTGTAATTCAGTTTAGACAGATATAGTAAAGTACCACGTTATTTAGGTAATGATATCATTCACTTAAATTACGTTTAAATAAATTTTATTTTAACTAAGAATTTATCACTACGTATATAATAAAACCTATGTATAGACTGTATAATAAAATAAGATGAACTTATCTAGAAGATTGCTATTTCTAGATTTTAAGTCAGCTTTGTGTTGATATAAAACTTAGAAATCATATTTTGGGTATTTTTATTGTACAGTACCTTTCATAATAAAGAATGCCTCGACTTCAGTGAGCTGCACGATTTGATCTTCGTCTTTCCGTTGCTTGGATCTAGCTGTGTCTCTCTTTTGTTTCTCCGCGGGGTCCAAGTACTTGAGTAGAGATAAACTGGATGCCTTTGATTCACTAGCCTGCAAAATATATGATTGATAAGTGAAAATCCATTTGGATGGTGTGGCAGGATATGGCCTGGATCCTTCAAATTCTGTGAGGAGTCGTTTTATCCCACAGTAGTGTGATAAAACGGATGATGATTAAGTAAAGTATAGATCATAGGATAGACACTATGGTCTTCTTTTGATGGTAGACCAATATTGACCATTTCAAACAATATTAACAACTATTATGTTCACTCTTCTTGGTTGATCTTTATGGATTAGATAATCCCTAGATGTTAATACTGCTTCCGGGATCGCCACAAATTCACAATGAAACGTAATAACTGCTACATTTAGGTAGTATGGGAACCTGATAGTTTATCAATGCTATACATATTTCAGTCACAACTTATACGTTCAAAATGAAAGAAGTAATGTAATATCAACCAGTGAAAAAGTACATTTTTGTTTAAAATGATTGGTCACTGTCAAAATAACTTACATATTACTACTACTTAATGGTTAGACATTTATCTAAGCTAACTTCTTAATCTCTACTTAAACAATAAGTGTAATTTATTTAACACATATATTATATAACTCTAGGTATTACTTCGTTACGTCCTACATATGTACATCTACTGTTAAATACATTTAACTTGTACGTTATTCATTTGAATAGTCACGGTGGGTTCTACTAGTTACCGCGTCGACTGTGTCTTGAAGCAAAACTTGGACATCAATTACGCGACCGGTCATCATGTACGCAAATTTGTAGCAATAAATCTTCAAATAAAAAAACGAAAGAAAATCAGAGAAACATCAGCAAACAAGAAACGGGCAAAAAAAAATATTTTCAATAAAATACGGGTCACTAAATGACAGCATCGATAGCCTATTGGTTGCGAATCAGCTCGTCACTCCAGGGGGTCTGGAATCAAATCCTGGCGACCATACCTTTCTTTACAAAAGTCAAGTATACTTTGAGATAAAAAATCACGTGCTGTAAAGTGAAGGAAAACGTCATGAGGATACATGCATATTGTACAATTTTCCCTAATGTTCTCTGAGATGTGCAAAATCTGTTAGCCCGCACTTGATCAATATTACATCGATGTTCTTAATCCTTGCCTTTGCTTTTTAACATTCAAATTTAGAAATTCTAACATTTGAATTTCGAATATTCATTAACGTTCGAATTTCGATATTCGAATTTCAAAAAGGGCATGATAACAAAGTCAATGACGTTGAGTAGTGACTAGTGGAACCTACCTTCAGCTGCGTCGACTCCTCTGAGCGCGGCAATGGCATGCTGACTAATATTTCGCATAGAGTCAACAATCTGTAAAAATGTACGTACATACATATATATCTTGAAGCCAGGTCCCTTACGGAGTAGGCAGAGAGCACCATTATCTTTCATTGCATAAATTGATATTACATATTTGCTTACGATTTGAACTTGATTGAAATATTTTGCATTTTCAAAATATGGATTTATTTCGAATTTCAAAAAACTTGAGATAAATATCTTAGAAAACTTTTGATGAATTAAGTAATAAAATGCAATGGATATTAGTGTAATCTAATTCGCTCGCACTCTCAAACGGTAATTGTGATAGTCGACCTGTCCTGCGCCACGCTGACGGCGATCTGCTGCAGCTCGCCGCGCACCTTGAGCTTGGGCATGCGCGGGTCGTCCGTGATGAGGCACTTGTGGAGCTGGATGTGCAGCGTGGTGGGCTGCAGCAGGTGCAGCGGCGTGGCCGCGCCCGCCGCGATGGCGCGCGCCCAGTTCTCGCCCGCCGCCGCCACCACGATCTGTACCACCACTTCTTGTAGTACGGGCGGCGGTCACTTTTACATTCAATATTAAACATTTTATTTTCGGAACCCACATCACGTTACCACATCTTCAGCCTTACGAGTCCACTGCTGGACATTGGTCTCTTCTAAGGTTTTTCATACCCATAAAGCTCACACTTGGCGTGCGAGCAGGGGCCGGGCATGAGTCTGTGCCTGGAGAAAGCTACGTTATGCCGCGATCGGCCAGAGTGCGTACAGTTTATAAATAGAGGCCACGAGCAGCGACCTGCATGTCGGTGAGCTGGAGAGCCATCTTGTCGTAGCTGTGCAGCGTGATCTCGCGCAGGATGTCGCTGTCGTCGCGGCCCTCCTTGTACAGCCGGTGCACATCGAGCGCGGCGGCGCGCGGCTCCGAACGCACGCTGATGGCGCCCAGCTTCACCACCGCGCACGCCTCTTCGCTGCATGGAAACGTCACATGCTACATGTCGGACCAATGGTTCAACAAAAAAAAGCATATACTTTTGAGTAATTATTTTATCGTCACGCCAGATATATTACACAGCAGTCTCAGCACCAACTGCCAATTATATCTACCTTTACAGAGCTGTCATGCATCTTCTACATTCATCACGCATTGAAGATACGCTTTAAAATTGTACTAAAAACCTTTCTTACTTAAAATCCTTTTTATCTTGAGAATTTTTTGGAAAAATTGAAAACGATTTCAGTGCAGATATAACTGTTATAGATACAAAACTCTCACCCTCTGTACTTTCCAGTCTGCGGTATGATGATGTAGGACGACGCAATGTCGATGTCCAAGTCGATGAAGGTGTGATGATGAACCGCATACTGCATACCGAGAGCCGACTTCTCCTTCAGATCCGATAACTTATTTTCTGCTACGGCTTGCAACCTAAACAAGGTTTGCAATATATCAGCCTATTGAATGTCAACACTTGGCCAGCGCGGCAGACTATGGGCTTAACCCTCTCATTCTGAGAGAAGACTTTCAAAGACGATTTTCAAAACTGAAGTTCGTAGAACAAACTCACGTTGTCAACGCAGAGGAATCGGAAGGAGGTTTGAAGACGTTAACAATCTCTATGACGGTTTGTGCGTCGTAAGCGATTTGTAGCGGTCGGGCCGACACCTTCACACGCTGATCGCACGTACCGTCTGAAACAATGCAATTGTTCGTAGATACTTTCTTTTTCTTGATATACATGTGAAACGTTTAATTATTTTCAAATGTAAAAATTTTACGTGTGGAAGCACATTAGAAATCTGTCATAATGTCTATTTTAAAATTACGAATAGGATATTTTTTGTACAGGTTATATATGACAGTACAAGGTGTTGCTTCGCGTGAAGTTATTAATATAATATGTGCAAACACTTTTCACTTTCAATATTCACCAAGGTTTCTATACGCACAAAATACTTCGAACAAGTTCGCTTGTTACTTGTTACTTTTGTTAAGACTCACCTAATGGATTCGTCTCGAACAAAACGTTAAGCAAATTAACATCCTGCGTGACTTCCTTTGACGTTACCAACTGGGGTACAAAGTCGCCTTGCTTGACACCAGATACTGTAAATGCTTTCATTTGCACGTCGACTCTGTAAAATGTAACAATCCAACAGTGAAACGCCGGCTTCTTGTGCAATCAGGTTTACGATATTATTTACCACTTGTGAACACTGAGTTACAAAGAAACATTTTTCATACATAAAATAGAAACGGTTTCAACTACATCGCTACGTCATACACATTTCGTCGTATTGACGAAAAGTTTCTAGCAAGTTCCATCGTAGTAGTAGTTCAAGTAGACAATGGAAAATATTTTTTGTGTGCGCTCGAATAAAACAAAGTTTTGACCGATTATCATTATAACCATTTCGATTCTATGTACCTATGAGTTTAAAATAATACCATAACGCACACCTCACACGCCTTAGAGAACATTAATTCTAAGAAGTGTAGTACTCACGATGTTTTACCGTTAATCGTTACAGCAGGTGATATTTAATGTTAAAAAGCACACTTTTTGAAAAGAAGAGCGCAGGAAATTTGCACTCATGGTTATCGTTGTGAAAGCTAAATTCTAAACATACAAAAAACTAGCATCATGCCTTTAAATAATATATATATTAAAGAAAATCACCTTAAAGCATTAGCACTGGGCCGCTGCTTCACGTCCACCTCGACGAAGTCCACACAAGCCAGCAGCACCTCGGCTGCGTCGTTGACGGACACCTGCAGCCGGTCCAGGCGGAAGGCGCCCTCCAGCGCCACGTACTCGACCGGCAAGTGCAGCGGCGCAGAGTTCT
>DWEJ01001003.1:0-14174 GCA_018245835.1 Mysoria sejanus stolli
TGGTTTTTATATTTAATCCACGTGTAACTACCACCACGTGTTATTAAGGGTAGTCAGCAAAAGCGTTAAGTATCATTGCCGTCATGCAAAGAACTGAAATTTGCAGATCCTTCAGAAAAATTCAGTTTCCTGCTGTTTCAGTTTACAGTTTTAGAATTAAAACATAAACCTACTTTAAAAATAAAACAGGCTAATACCAAAATTTGGCTAGTTTAAACTTATAACAATTCTAAGGATTTGAATAGCTCTTGTGTGTATTAAAAGATAGTCTCCTATAGAGACTTGAAAAGAGCCAGGTTAGAGGAAAAGTTGTGTTGATACCCCTTTCAAATTGATAATTATCACTCCGGGAGACCGGGTTCAAATCCTAGCGCGCACTACTCAAAAATGTGCGTTTTAAATTTAAATATCACTAGGTATAACGGTCAAGGCATACAATGTGAAACCTGCACATTAGGGTGTCCGTTATTTACCAATTTGGTTTTCGACTTTGCAGCGCCTCGAAAATTTTTAGTTTATGACCTAAAAAAATATCACACCCATATGAGCCTTTTATTAGTATTAAAGCTTGCCGCAATGACGATTCATTTTCAATTTAAATAACGTGGAGTTTTGGTACTTTTTGCCATCATTTATTTTTTCCTCTACCAGTTCAGACAAAGCTGTGGCAATCAATGATTTTTGTAGTAAATTGAACGCTATACTAAAAGATTCTTATTAATTTTTACAATATATTCACTTGCATAAAAGTTATTCAAGGTTAAAGTTCAACTAAATATAACTTATAATTTTTTTTGTATTTTAACGAAAAAACTATCATTATTATATTAAAATTTATTGTTTAACAGAAAAAATATCTGAATTCAGCTGTATCAAATGTTGTTCTAATGCATATCCAGCCCTATGTACAATCCCCGTAGTCGGTTTTCCTAACACAAATTTCCTAATAGTAGTTCGGATGATGAATTTGTGTCCAGTATATAGACTTTAGACTATATAATAGACTTTCACCCTATTCCATAGAACGTAGAATATATCGGGTGAAGAGTAAGAGTACCACACTCCTGTGTTTACTACATCCGAGAAATATAGGCGTGATGTTACGTTATTTTATTATAAGGGGCATCAGAGCCGTTAAGTAGCATGATTAATGAATATCTCTATACAATCTTGAACATATTTACATTTCGTGATAAGCCCAATTCACAATTCAAATGGTTTATTTATCGTACAATGTCGCCAGTTCAACCTTACGTGTTGGCTTAAAAAATAACCTTAACACGAAATATTAAAATCATATTTTTAAATGATAAATAATGACCAAAGGATGAAGACCGTTATGGCAAATACATTATCTAAAGTAACAAAGATAAAAATATTTGTGCAACTAGATAAGTGGCTGTGCCTGTCTAAGAGGGTTGCTAATGTTGGTATGTAATGAATTGTTTTCTTTTACCTACATAAAATCGGGCCTGTAATCTCCCTAGAGATACGCAGAGGAGTCTGGTACACTCCCACGATTCAGTTACTTTTAGTTTCCGCTATAGAATAGCTAGTGAGTCCATTACAATAAACTGCGTGCGTATGCAGACTCCGAAATACTACTAGAAAATATAAATTTTGTAATGTTCAACCCGGGAATCAAACTCGGGACCTCCCGATCGCCAGTTGCACTTGCAACATGACGTAAAAGGCCGTTGGAATTTTGTTAAATTTATGAAGAATAGTGCGTGCATTTATATTACTAAGGTATAAAATAACTTATTTCCGAAAATATGTTTAAGAATATTATTTTTATTATGGATAGTAAATTATAACTATAGTGATAATTTTCTGTTTGTAGTGTCGTGTTATTGTAGTGTAGTGTTATTGTAGTGTACAGTAATTGTAGTGTAGTGTTATTGTTATGTAGTGTTTTTTTTAACTTTTTTTTATTTTTATTTTATTTTTTTTTAGTTTTTATTATTGTTATTTTTCTGTAGTGTTATTGTAGTGTAGTATTAGTGTCGTGAAGTGTTAATGTTGTGAAGTGTTAATGTACAGTAGTTCTGAAATATTTATTCAGCTTTGCTAACTTAAAACCACGTGCAAATAATAATTATATCTTGCGACATCTCCATACGCGGAAATCTGATCCCAGACTGCGAGACTACTCGTGAGTATCATGAGAGAATGTATTATGTTAACCGGACGGCTGATAAACTAAATTCATAAATTACCTACATATAAATTTATACTTTATACAAGTTTTTTTCAAACCCAGACATATAACAAATACGTTACACTACACTCATCGCAAAAATTTATTCTGGGTTGGAATCGAACCTAGGACCCCGGCAAAATAGGTCAACTAACCACTGTACTAATGGGCTAGTCGAATCTTTAAAAAACGACAAAGGTATCTTCTTTTTGTTGTTTAATCTAAGACATTAAGTTATTACCCACTGAGGTTATATAAAGTCGTTAGAAACGGATTACAATTAATTACGACTGTTAGTTTAATTACGGTAAACTGTTTTATGCAGCGAAAGTAGCAAAAAATCACCGAAGCATGTTCAAAATTGCTTTTATGAACGTAAATAAAGCCGTGTGAAATCATGCAACAATTACTTGGTCAGCGTTGCAGGCCTTAACCCTACCATTATGCGAGAAAACCTGTGGCCAAAATAAATCTACATAAAGCCTTTAATAAATCAGTAACTATAAAACGTAACTTCACGCCTGTAATCTCCGAATAGGTAGGCAGAGGAAAGCAGAACTCTCCCACGTTTCACCAGTTAGTTTTACGTCCCACTATGGAATACGTAGAGAGCCTATTGTCATGCATCGGGCACAGATACAGACTCCGAACCACTACTGGAAAATCTTAATTAGTAAATCAGTAATTTATATTTACCTATTTCATAGTGGAACGTAAACGCAACTGGCGAAACGTGGGGGTGTTCTACATTCGTCTGTCTACCTTTTCGGGGATTACGGATGATGTTACTTTTTTTTAATTATATCACAAATCTGGGACCGGTTACATGATGAAGTTTACGTTTAATATTTATAGCTACTTTATAGTATAAAGTCCCACACGAAGTAGGCTGACGGAAAGGGAAGGGCGGATACCTCTTTGTTAAACAATCCTCTTACTTATACTGATTTCTGAGAGTTCTGTAAAAAAATAAGTGTTGGTCTCCTTAGTACCTGTATCAGCCGTCAGGCTTACGAATTACCACTGCTCGATGTTCGTTTAATAAAGAGACTCTTCACCGAGCTTTCTAGAACATTTCCGATTCAAGCGAAGTACGTACGTAATTGACTGCCTCGTTGGACGTGTTGGTTGCAGGCGCGATTGCCGATCGGTAGGTCCTGGGTCGAACACTATCGGATGTTAGATTATTTAGATTTTCTAGTAGTGGCTTCGAGTGGCTTTCGAGTACTGATTTGTGCTCGGCGTATGGTAATAGGCTAACTACCTACTTCATGATGGGACGTAAACGTAACTGGTCAAAACTGGGATTGCGGATGCTGCATTCCTCTGCTCACATCTTCAGGGATTACAAGTGTGATGTTACGGTCGTACTAAGTTAATTATCTTATAATATATGTACATGTACATATGTATGTATGTACCCTTAGATCAAAAGTAGTTAAATTTAAAACATCTATGTATCAGTTTAAAAGAATATTTCACTTTATATAATTATATACTTAAACCTCAGTCTATCTGATGGTACGGTAATTTAAACAAATTAATATACTCATTAAATTGAATCGATAATAATCAATGCTAACTAATTAGCAATTCGTACCGCATTTTGTATAATTATAATATTAGTAATATAGTAGTATAATTAATAGTACTTTTTTTTGTATTTATAAAGTAATATTTTGTGTAATTATACAATTATCAATTAATCATAATATAATTTTACCGTCACGTGTTACGACAAGTATCGCATCGAGGATACACATCACACGAAATATGAACATAATCATTACGTTCATATTAATTTATGAGATAGATCCTTGATTATCCTCATGAACCTTATGTTGTACAAATAAATCATTTTGACATAACATTGGTTGCTTTCCACTAGGCATTCTCAACGACAACGCTCACGACCACGGATTCTACCGTTCCACTAAGGCGTGGGTGGTATGATCGTACACCCAAGAGGAATGGATTATACAGCTTTTACAGCGTTGAAGTATAATAACAAACATTTGACATTGACATAATGACATCTTTATTGTTTTGACGTTTTAAAATCCCGCTAATTCTGACAACGCTCACTACAACCCAGGTCTTGAAATGTTCGTTGCGAGCTCCACGTAAGCGTGAGCCATGACGTCATTAGTGACGTTTACACCGCGACCACAACGAACGTGGGTGCCATGTGGAACGACCAAAAAAGTGTTTTGGAAGTCGTGAACCCTTAGTGGAGACCAGCCATTATTTCCCCCAAAAGAGAAGAGATTATAATTCTGCCAGTTTTCGGCAGCATTACACGTTGCATATAATAAGGAGCGAGCGTATCGTCATACGCCAAGCAAAAAATTCAGAGTCCGTGTTAGGAATTTGGAACAATGTATTGTTTTAAAAGGTAAATGTATGATTATTATTGATTAACGTTGATAAAATCGTTTGTTGTTCCGGCGTCATCATACGAGGTGTCAAGTGATTGACAACGGTAGGTTATTACATAACCTTCTTAAGGATATAATATGTGCGAGAGGTCACGATTCCCAAACCGCACGCACAGCAGAATCAGGGAAAAACTCATTATGATGATAATAAAGACTAATACTCCTAGACTCCTAACTAGACTTGATACTCCTGGTATCAATGTACATTACTCCAGTTACAACAAGATGAATGAATGCAATTAGTGTTAATTAATGTTCGTAATTTTAATAGTCTATAGAAAACCTCCTGCCTTTTGCGGCGACTGAAACAGTCGTCGTTACTGTACTTGTGGTCAGTCCCAAACTATACATGCTTACAGTGTTACAACTGATTAATTGATCACCAATTACAAACCAATTAATTAATCACCAATTACACCAATAATTACGAACCAATTAGTTAACGTCAAAAACGAATACTTTGCTGTCAGACACTATTTGTTGTTGAATACAAGTTGTCAGACACTGTTCTTTCTTCTCGTAGAGTCCTTTCTTTTCGAGTTGGTTAAAGACATTTACGAGGGAGATATGTAACTTCTGATCTGCCTGCTCTTTGGTTACTCTTTTGACAAAGCTGCTACTTTAAGGCAGTACTAAACCAATTTTTGTTGTTTAAATGTAATAAATTGCTAACCAACCTTTTCACCTGCCCTATATTGTTGCCAGTTTTCCCATTCATAGTTTAACAGATTAGCTATCTAGCGTTATAAGTTTGACTGCCTCATTGGTCGTGTTGGTTGCAGGTGCGACTGCCGATTGAGAGGTCCTGGATTCGATTCCCGGATCGAACACTTCAAAATTTTCTAATTTAGATTTTCTAGTAGTGGTTAGGAGTCTGGATATGTGCCTGAAGTATACATAAAAAACACATACATAAAATAAAAAAAAACTAAATAAGATTTCTTTGGTTACGTTATAATTTCCATACCTTTGAACGTTTTCGATATCTATGTAAAAGTTTTCATGACATTTTCGTGTGTATCATTTGCACTGTATGACATTTGCAACCTGCAAGCGTTATCCCATCAATGAGTTAGTAGGTCATTGTCTCTGTTAATTGGTTGCAGTTTTCAGTGTGAACTGGTCGTGGAATGTCAATGGTTTATAATAAGGTGTAATGAGCAATTAATTCCTTTAGAGAGCTCAATAAATTTCATAGATGTTTATGATTTTGGTTACTTTCATTAATTTCGATTAATAGGAAAGATGTTTCAGTGAAAGTAAATCGCTTATTTTGTAACTAGTGTCAGTATCGGCTGCATTCATCTAAGTATACAAAATTTCAATCAGATTTCAAATCGATACAAATTAATTAAAACGTTACAAGAAATAAACTAGTAAAATTACTATAGCTGACACTAATAATAATGAACATTAATGATTTTAAATCTTTAAAACTCTAGAATGCTTAAGAGTTTTTTGATACACGATCATGCATGGAATACGATTGAAAATGTTATCACAATCACATTAAAGAGTATGGGGTTGTTGGTATTTCATAACAGGATTTAGAGGGTTGAAGCGAAATGCAAAATGTTATTTGCAAAGCAGGAATAAGATACTAGCTCATTTCAGTGGTGGTGCAGTGGTCAGTGAAGCTGACTGTTGCACTGGAGGTAGTGGGTTCCATTTTCCACCCAGAATAAATATTTGTGTGACGAGCACAAGTGGCAACAATAAATGAAAAGTAGCTGGCAGCGGTTGGATGCAAAGAACTGAAGATCGAGCTCAGTGGCGTGCCATTGGAGAGGTCTATGTCCAGCAGTGGACTGCAACAGGCTAATGATGATGATGATTATGATGAGTTGAGTATTTGTTTTGTGTCTGGGTGTAAAGAAATATCTATTCAAGTATATATTTATATGTACATATGTAATTTACCAACCGTCCGGTGCCATAACTTAAGCTCTCTTGCCACTTACATTAGGATGAAACGGCACTGTAGGAAAATGTCCAAAAAAAGATACCATACTTTTGCCTGTTCATGTCTTTGTGTAATTTGTTTAAATTTCTTACAATGTACATATTTGTAGGGAATTAAAATGAGACATTTTTGTACTTTAGTATCTGCCCTTAACATACTTATATTATATTATTACTTACGATTCAATGTGTTTATAAGTTATATTCAAAATCGACATATCCTGAATAATATAAACTGGATCATCATTATTGTCGGTAGCAGCCAGCCTATCCTTCCGTAGCTGACAAAACCAGAGTTTGCCGCGCCTCTTCGATGCATATGTAGTCTTGGAGCATAATTTCTATACTTGATCTTATGTAGTTGACGTGTTTTTATTAGCTTCGCGAAGAAATATGCTGAAGCACGCGGCGTTCGCTTTCTGTTCGGATCGTTAAAATCTACGTCGTAAATGCCGAATCGTGAACTAGAACAGCAAGAAATTTTAAAATTCAAATTTCGAATATTTTCGCAATGATTAATAAGTATCTCCCAAGGTACAATAAACGTTAATTTTTTAATATCTTGTACTCGTATTTTATTCTTCATTCTTATCTACTGTCGAAATAATTATCAGGTACTTCATTTTAAAGTTGTGTTAACAATGCGAATTGGTTTTTCTTTTGTATTTTATCTAAAATTTTACCTTACTATTCATAATTTTTTTAAGTCTTGCTGTCAAATTTTTAAACATAACATATGTGTTCAGTTGGAGAGGTTAATGCACTTCATCTAACCCGTGCATCAATGCGCGAACCACGATTTTGTTGTATCGAACAATTGTTCTACAGCGCCATCTGTTAGTGTTTTGATACACTAAGCATTGCACTACCTGACTATAGTTCAATATTAATACCAATGCATATGGAACCATATATATGTATATAGCAATATACAATTTAATCAAAAGTGATATCCATCCAGATATTTGAGGAAGAACTATCTGGAAAATGTTTTCTTGGACTTTAATTATAATTGGATACTATATGTAACTTATATGAGTCTGTCGTATAAAACTTTTCCATACCTGTACCCACCAATCCACTCAAAATTATCTATTAGCGTCCACACGCTGTATCCCAAAATGTTTGCACCGTCTTCTTTGATGGACAGCAAAACCTTAAAATTTAAGTACGACATTAGTAGAAAATATAAACTGCCTAGGTACAGCTACATCCACTGGCTGGCTACGGGAGGCAGGGTAGATGGTGCACTCTGCGATCCCCAAACCCATATTCCATGCTGGACATAACCCCTTAGGCGATGCTTATGTTCAGCAGGGGCCTGTAATAGGCTGATACACTGTAATTAGTGATCAAAGTTAGGAAATAAATTAATACGTAACTTCTTTATGTAACTACATGCCAAAGAAGTAGACAGAGGAATGTGGTAGATCCAACGTTCCACCAGATACTTTTACGGCTAACTATGGAATAGGTGAGCCTATTGCCATGCACCGGGCACGTATCCCGAATTGGAAACACTACTAGAATTACCCGGGATTTGAATTCGGGACTTCCCGATCGGCAGTCGTGCTTGCAACCAACACAGGCAGTCAGAGCAAAATAAATGATGATCAAAAATATACGTTTTGCTGAATTAGCGTTTATGCTGATAAAAAGTTCATGGCAACCTTCCATTATTTTTATTAATGTCTGCAAAAAATTAAACCTTAATAGTCTTCATTTGTTTTTAATGTCATGAACATTAATCACCTTCTTCAAGGAAAATAATAATTGCTTACTAACTTCATTCAACTTTGACCATAAAAAACTATACAATTGTTCTTATATGATAAGATTTACACCTGTTCTAAATGGTCCGTCAAATACTCTATCCTTTTTTCATCATTCAAGTCTCTGTCGCGGCTGGGATAGCCGTTCTCTGTGATAAGAATTGGAAGACTTCTTCCATACTGCTTTCGTAGCCAGGCAATTTGACGGCGCATTCCTTCTGGGTATATCTGAAATTTTATGAGCATGAGAATTAACTGCGTCCTTAATAGTACTTAATTTCATATAATTTAGTCAAATAATCTGTTCATCTAAATACTATAATTGGCAATGCGTAAGGTAATTGTTCAAAATTCTCTCTTCTCTTCAATCTACATCAGTATCTCTTTGCACCCTGTCTTACCGGCATAATACTAATTTCACCAGGTCTCCAGTTAGGATCGTGGACAAGTGTTACATTCAGTTCCGGTGAACCAGTGTCAAACCAGATTCTCGGGCCATCTCCAGGCCTCGATGGTCGTACAATACGACTGGTGTACATGTTCAGAGCGAAAAAGTCATAGGTCCCTGAAATCAGCAAGAAAACGATCGTTACTAATGTTTGCAAGTGCGATTTTTAAGATATTGAAGATTAAAAATTGTGAGAGAAATTAGCAAATTAAAAGTTGAAAAGTTGAAGAAAGTGGAGATCAAAAACGAAAACAAGTGTGTTCTGTGAATAATCAGTGCACACATAAGCTTAATTTTAAATAGTACTGTAGCTGCAGGAAGGCAATTGAGGCTTGTATAAAATATAGTGGTGACCAAGACATGTTAATGTATGAAGGTGATTTTTGAACTTTTCGTAGATGTTTAATTGACAAAATGGAACATATAAAAATTCAGAAGTTGCTAATCGATGTTGTCAAATATTTAAAATACGATGATAAATGCATTACCTCTAACCAAATATATTTCCTCCTTAGTAAAGGGAGGTAATCTAGAACGAACATGTCCTTGTTTTTTGCTGTATTCTGCCATCAATTTCTCCACAGCTGGGGGCCAGCCCCCATGTTTGGAGAGAACCGGATGCGTGTAACGACCCGTCTGAAGATTTAAGACGTATTTATCATGTAATTGGAATTACTCATTTACCTTATTCTATTTATTAAATCAACTAATATCGATAATTATGGTATGATGGATTTGGCTTGTGATTGGATTATGGATGAATATTGCATATTTTTTAATTAATTATGCATTTGTATTATTATGCGTTTCAAGTATCAATAAAATTATGAATGTGAATGATGAATATTTTTTTGGGACTTTTATTGTACCGCTGTTTGAATATCGTTCTCCTTGGAGAATGAATAGATTTCGGATGACCTAAACCCGTTCATTCGCATTATATACCTACCGACTATTGAGTCAGTCAGTTTGGCAAACTTCATACGCTTTGTTTTGTTATTTACTGTAGGTATTAGCTGTAGCTCGGGTATCTCCTGCTCATGACAACAGGCTTTGTTAAAGTAGGTTTCCGGGCTTACTGGCGTCTTGAGTGTCTCTCAGCTAAAGATTCCGGCAAGGATGGCGTATATGTGTGTTCAGGTATATTCATGGGAACTGGATGGTGTGGAATTATGCCACTTTCGGGTCTAGGGCTCGTTGCCGACCCTGCAGTCCTTTTACTAGCGCAGGGGAAGGCCACCAAGGGGGGTTTACAACTCTCCCACATAAAATATCTGTCGCAGGAAAACATGATTTTCCCCCGCTAACAAAAAACAGGCCTACTTCTTCTTCTTCGTCTAATCAATAGCTGATTATTAACGATCAGCCATCGTGGTGAAAGGATTAGTCGTAATGTCCAGAGTGCGTCGGGCAGTATATGTTCGTAGATGATCAGACATAGTCACCGCTCGCGGAGGCTCCTTTTATGCACCCCACAAGCCTACTATAAATGATACTAGACAAGGTTTTTTTAACAGGTATATTTACATTTATCTTTACATTTTACAGGCCTACTATAAAATGTAAAGATAAATGTGAATATACCTGTTAAAAAACACGCTAACCTTATCTAGTATCATGAATCCGTCACCCATTGAAAGTCCACGTCTGGACATAGCCCCACTCCCTAATCGGTGCCACTCCTCCCATTACTTGGGCTCTCTAATCGTGCTGTATCTCGTTGTCTTATTTAGGTTGCCAGAGCATCTGGTAGGCGGGCGGTCGACGCGCGTTTCACTAAGTTTTGGAACATCAACTTACAACTTTCACTACACAAGTATTTTCTAGAAACTCGCTTATGTTGCTTTTGTGATTAACCGTTAATTCATTAAGTAAGAACCATTGAGATAACTTACGCCATATTGTAATGCTAGTTCAGTTAAGTCCTCGTCCTCTGGAGAGAAAGGTTCCATCCAAACCACATGATTCGTATAAGATACCTTTCCTGTTTACAAAACAAACGTGTGGGGTTTAAAAACATAATTATGTTCATAATGTACGTTTATAAACACATTTGTAAAGTTGTGCTTGCAATTAAAATGACCAACGAGGCAGTTAATGCACTTTGTAAAAACTTACCATGATATTTATGTTTATATTTAGTGTGGTAGATTCTCCAGGCTTTAGCGTGAGCGATCAGTACGTGTTTGTTGCACAAAAAAGGCGCTATTTCCGACTCATTGATTTTGGGTGCATTGATCCCTAACCAATAACTTCCATCGCATATCAGGCTGGGTTCATTGATAGTGATCCAAGTCTTAACACGGTCAGCGTAGAGAGAAAATATAACGTCTGCGTAATCAGCGAACCAATCTGTAATGTGGGGATTGGCCCAACCACCTGAACAAATTTAGGGTACAATTAGAGCATGTATTCTGAAATGAGAATTTTAAAAATTTTTTTTCGTCTCATACCAAGATCTTGTAATCTCTGCGGTAGATCCCAATGGTATATCGTAACAATTGGTTCAATTCCTTTTTCCAGGAACCCATCTATTAGGTCACTGTAGTACTTTTTCCCCGTGTAGCTTATTGTTGTGGGAAATCCCGATGGCATTATCCTTGTCCAGGATATCGAAAATCTGGAATATTGTTCAAAATGGGCGTTATTGTAAATTATGCTTTTTTAATTTTACTCCTGACTGCCTCGTTAGTCGTGTTGGTTGCAAGTGCGAGTGCTGAGGTCCTGGGTTTGATTCCCAGGTCGGACATTACTGAATTGTTCTTATTTAGATTTTTTAGTAATGGTTCGAAGTCTGGATATGTACCTGATGTATGACAATATGCTCACCACCTAATCCATAGTGGGACGTAAACGTAACTATTGAAATGTGGGAATGCTTTGCATTCCTCTGCCTACCTGTTCCTGGGCTTACAGGCGTGAAGTTACGTTATATTATTTAATTGTAAGGGATTTCTCGGATTTTTATAATAATACGGCATCTTATAACAAACTCTCTATGATACATCATTGAAAATTCAGCGACAGACAGTCTTTTTGTTTCGGTGGTAAAGGTTTAATAAGAGTCACGTTTGTTCGTTCGTTGTATTATTACTCAAAGTGTCATTGCCATTTAGTCACTGGAATCAATCTGACCTGTAGAAATGTAAACCCAACTCATGTGCAATATTCACATCTTCCTTCCACAGACGATAAGAGTCGCAAGCCACATCTCCGTTGCCGTCAGGAAATGCGTCAGGATGTTCATGAGTAAACCTGTCCCAAATATTTTCACCTTTATCTAAAACCATAAAAAGGATAATGTTTTTCATATGAATACGATATTTGTTATGTAAAGAAATTAAATTGAAATTACCACTGGCATTCCAAGCACCTTCTACTTGATACGCTGAACTGGCTGAGCCGAATTTGAAAACGGGGGGGAATGTTCGCTCGTGGGAGAAGCAACTCACGAGGACTGTGCTGCAAATTAACACATTATAGAATAATCTGAATGTTGCTAATTGTCTTTGTTATTTCTATACAAAGTGAGGGCCATAATCTGTAGTCATTTATAGCAGATCTTGAAACAGGCGTGTGTGTACGAAGAAATTAACGATTGCAGGAGCACCTCACATTCGTAATCTATACAAATATATAAAACTCGATAGTGATACCAAAATAACATTTTTAATCATTTTTGTCTGTCTGTCTGTATTCACGGTAATCTCTGAAACGGCTGAATCGAATTTAACGGGACTTTCACTGGCAGGTAGCTGATGTAATAAGGAGTAACTTTGGCTACTTTTATTTAATGATTTATGAAATGAAATTATATTAAATTTAAAATTAAAATTTTATAATTTTTTTTCAATATTAGGTATTTACGCGGGCCAAACTTTGTGACACACTGATTTCCACGCGGGCGAAGTGGCGAGCACATCTAGTGACAAATATATTTAGATATCGACGCACTCTCTTTAAAAATTCATGGAAGTTAAATTTTTGATACAATTATCATTTAATCAATATGTTGTTCGATATTTTCTCGTGTCCTTAACAATGGTATTATTGTAGGAGTTACAGAGTTGGTATTTGATTGACTGAGGGGTTGTTTATGCCTATTTTCACCTGTGAAAATAACCGGTCCCAAATGTAATTTGGGTATGTGATATTAATTGAATGTCACGAGGATATAAATTTAAAATTTCCGTGTAATAATGATCTAATTCATTCGTAATTACAACAGTTTCGTGTCTTCCTTACTTTAAATTGATCAACGGCACGACCTGGCGATTGATAAGAAAAATTGGGAACTCCAAAAGCTATAAAAGTTATACTCCAAAAAGAATCTCGAGTTTTCTGTTTTTATGTAGGTATATAAAACCCTAATCCAATGTACATACATATACTTTTATTATTACTATCACTACTATCATTCATCACTGTCATTCCTATCATCGTCATTCATTTTCATCAGTTACAATCACAATTGATCAACATCATTCGTAATCATCATTAGTCGTCACCGTTTTTATCATTTACCATCATAATTAAACGACATCATTTAAATCGTGAACACAATTTTTTTTTCATCGCGATGTTTACTGGGCTGAATTCAGAATAATAAAAAAAGGTCACAGGCTGCCATTTTAAAACGTCTTAAGGAATAATATAGAGAATTCGCAAAATGTGAGAGTATATGCACACTATTTTCTTTCAACGTTGCGTCAAAAGATAAGTAATCTTTTAAAACGTATAAACAGCATAACGAACGAATGAGGCCTCCGGAGTGGAGACTGAATTCTAAGACATTAAGTTGCAACTGTTATAGTCAAATTGATGTTTTGAGTTCACTTTGCTCTCTCGGGCTCCAGTATAAATCTGCCAGTTGCTACGTCGCGGCGGTAGGTCTTTTATTGTAAGCGTGAAAAACATCCAAGCAATAAAACATTGATTACCCAAACAATTATGCTATAAAATAATTTTACATGGTCTATAATTTCGTTTTCGTAAATAATTATAATTATTAATTAATATTTAAAATTAATAATTATAATTATTAATTAATATTTAAAATTAATAATTATAATTATTAAAATTAATAAAATTTCAAACGTTATTCGCATTTTTTTACTGAACATTCTTTACGTTTCGGGACTCGGTTTTTATTCAACAGAATAATAAATTTTTCAATCAACATTTTTTATTTCAGTATTAATAAATGTAATGCAAAAATACTTATGTAAAGAAATGCCACCGATGTGGTAGTAAAACAATGTATACTTCTTTTAACACTTATTAACTGGTTATTACACTTATTGCACTAACTCACTATATCAGCACCGTTCAACACAGCTCTTCCCCAAAAAACT
>DWEJ01001004.1:0-14173 GCA_018245835.1 Mysoria sejanus stolli
CCGGGTCCCTCACGGGGTAGGCAGAGAGCACTGAGTGCCAAATATCTCTATCCTTACAGACCTGCCGCGCCTCCTCAGAGTTCGTATTAACTAATGAATAAAAACCAAAGATTTGTGATGCTCTTTAAGACCTTGAACGGATTAAAAATAGACATAATAACATGATATCACTGTATCAATTACAATGTCAATTAAAATTAACTTACTGTATATCCTCATAGGGGTGGCCAGAGCATGTAGCATGCAAGTCTCACTTGTAGTGTTAGACGTCCTACCGTGAAATAAGCCGTAATCTTTTGCCGAAATGATTGGTGATATTCTAGTGTAGCTTAACAAGTAGATTAAAAAAACAGGGAGAGAAAGAGAGGGAGATATATAGAGAAAACTAGCAATGATTCTAGATCAATGAACAATAACAAAAAAAGGGTTCTTTAGACCATTTTTTCTTATGCCATTGTAATCAATGTAACGTTCCATTTCTTCTGTACGTTTAAACAAAAAGTACGTAATTCTCTGTTTGGCAGAATCTTTTGTCATTCAATTCGGTAGAAAACAATCATTTTTACGGTTCGCAGAACATTAAAACGGATCATAGTACAATATAAACTTTATTTAATATAATAAATCGTTAATATTACGATCGCTTTAAGCAAAGAGTTCATCAAATATCAAGCCGAAATATTTTAAGGATCTTTAAATTTATTTCACGCTATGTAATAAAACTATATATAATTCTAAGGAATATTTTTAGTTACTTCTATCACTTTAAATAAATTACATTCAATTTGACGTTTCTGTTACTGGGTAATTACAACGTTTTCACTTGCACTGTGACGATGAAAAGGTAAGGTATAGTTATATTAGTTTTTTTTTACCTCTGGTACTTATTTTATTGTACAGTTGTAACATTAAACTGATTACATTACCATAAATAGGTTTTTTCGCTTTGTGTGCTACCCGTTCATTGTATTACGGTATAAAATCTATATATTAATGTATATAAAACCTTATTTTATCGAAAAATCATTTCACACACACTGACTAAACACATGCTTAAAAAACACTGTACGCACACATCAGTAGAGCGGATGATAATAATATATCGATATAATTATTTAGAAATATCGATATTTATTACTAATATTGTACTGGAAGATATATAGATAGTTTGATATGTAGATATCGAGTTGTAATTTTTGACATATCGAAGGTTGTAATTTTTTTTTAATTTTTTTTTTCCTAAGTTTTAATCTCTTCGCTTCAAAAAGTCTTCATAGTCCTCATGTCTTGGTTTTGTTGTATGTAGCTTATTATTGTCTCTTACGATAACCTTAACATTCAAACTTGAGATTTAAGTGAATTGTGGTCGAATTTCAACCAGTAGGTGGCCACTAGTTACTATAAAACCAACAACTTAACCAAAGAGAATTTTGAGCATAATTAAATAACAAGTATACTGATAATCTGATAAATAAAAGAAATGAACTTTGTTATTCGCTACGGGTTCATCTGTCATGCAGGTATAACTGCAGGGACAGAATTACCTATGACCGGTAATAAGCAAGTGTGAACATGGATCACGTGATAATTTTTTATTTTCTCGCCAGCGGGACAGTTTACAATGTTTACGGGTTATCTGGCATTTCAACATAGTTATTGCCATGGCAAAAAATATTCACAAGCGTTGTTAAAAATAACACATAGATGATAGACTATTTCATAGCCGCGTCCTATGAGAAACAGAAATGATATAATTTGTGTAATATTACAATTTTATTTATTATAACTTATTATTAATTATTGTGTACGCTATTTTTTTGATATACATAGATAATTACACATGATGTTCTTCGAAATGTGGACGTCATCGTATGGAAGTGTTAATTATAGTTTTATTTCAATTAATCGATAATTACTTGCCAGTGCATGCAATGTTAGGCCACATGTGAAAGTAGTACACAATAATTGTTCACATCATAATAATTTTGATTAACAATCTTGACAGATTTATGTCAGTGTTTTGTGGTAATTAGACTCGTGGGTAACCACGATTTACCACGACACAGTTGCACGATCGTGAGTATTAAGACATTACTGTAATATTTAATTGTAATTGATGGTAAATTCAGCTTAAGACTTTAGCTTGTCATATTGACAATGACAATCACTGTCAATGTCAATCATTGACATCCTGTCGTATTGCACTTTCAAGGATGAGTTAAGATATATTTCACGGATTTCAAGGATGAGTTCACAATATATTTTAAGGGGCTGATATTAGAAATTAAGTTCAATTTTAAATTGGATGCAAATATCTATGAACAGCGGTGGTCACTTAAAGCTTGTGTTACAACAAATTAATGCATAATAATAAAGTGGATATCTTAAAATAGTAATAGTAAAAATATTTTTTTTATCTATGTAAGCCTAGCTTAACGTGTGGTTATTAAAAAAAATTGAGCAACGTATTAACTTTTGTACAACAACACCTTGCCGAGACGCACATAATGAGCGAATTACGGTTAACGTTATTTTGACATTCCCAGTTTTTAAATTTTAAAATTCGTCAATAATTGACGCGTACAGGCTGCGAAACGCGTGTGTTCGGCGACGTTGATTGATTACTACCTGTGTCACGCACTGTTTGAATGTTCAATTATGATCTTTCCAGTGGGCAGGAGTGTGTAAGGCATAAAAAGTTAAAGTGAACCCAGTTTTGTGGGGTTATTGTAATCATTTACGATTATCCATCTATTGACCTACATACAGTTAAAATACATCTATGTTAATTTATTTTTTGTAATTATATGTATTGTTTCACGAATAAAAAAATACATTCTTTAATTACTGCACTTTGAAGACGATCATTATGATAGAGAATTATACTAAGCAATTTACAGTTAATTTTCGTTTCGAATGTACTTCAAACAATTTGTATAATATGTACCTATTACAAAAATACTAATGCTTTTCTTTTTATTTTTTAACTACGTATAAATACCGCTCATGAACGTATTAAAGAACAAGTAACTGAATCTAGATATATATAGCTCATCTATCAACGCACAGCCCAAATCACTGGACGGATCGGGCAGAAATTTGGCATTCAGATAGATGTTATGACGTAGGCATCCGCTAAGAAAGGATTTTGATCAATTCTACCCCTAAGGGGATAAAAAAAAAGAATGAAACTTTGTGAATTTTAAGTCGATCGGGCTGAGACTTTGCATGCTTTGAGCTACTACGACGCAGACATCCCCTAAGAAAGGATTTTTATAAGTTTCACCCCTTAAGGGATAAAATAGTGGATGAAAAATGAAATGAAGGGTTTGTATAAATCTTCTTAGATTTTCGACTGATTGAACTGAAATTACGCGAAAGTTTGTAAGTATGGATGAATGTTTGCTACTGTTTTACGTAAAAACCGATTTCCACGCGAGCGAAGCCGCGGGCGCAGCTAGTTAAAAATAGCGTTATAAAACACTAATTATTTCTAACTTCAAATCATAATATTACACAACGACCCACAAGTATTTTCTTGCATAATAACGCCAAGTGAACGCTTGTTTTCATAACTCAACTTGATTAACGTACGTTACAGAGCGCGCGTCGACTCAACGTTAACGAGATGTCACTTTGTGATTGGTTAATTTGTGTGTGTAAGCATTAACCGCATGCAACCAGCAATGATTCGACGAAAAATGTGCCTCAGGTATAATATACTATATACAATCTTTTAAATCTACATCAAAACTATTTGTCTCGAATTGAATTAATTAAAATTTCCTAAATTTCGTATAAAAATAAATGAAATACAAGCAATCTTTCACATCACATCACATCATCAGCCTATCTCAGTCCACTGCTGGACATAGGCCTGTACACGTAGTTTCGTGTTATTATTTGTCTGTTGTAGTATAATATTGTTAATAAAACAGTAACTAACAATGCAATAATTCATTCGACGTGTGTATTCAGAAGTTGTACGCTGTACAAAGTAAGTTGCACGACGGAGTACTGTCGTGTAAGTTACTTTGTAGCACGACATTATTGATAAAGTTACGATGTGCATGAAAGCACATTTTGCGATGAAAGCTATTAATATAAAACTATTAATATTATCATTTTGCCCATAGTACTCATGCTGGAAATCTTGATTGAGAATTGTATGGAATAGCTTCTCGTCTGTTGCTGTTTGTCATTGATCAGGGTATTTAGTTATACCTTGTTATATTTTCTTGTTAAAAATATAATTTACTCTTTGTATTATTACTTCGAGCTAAAGTCAATGTTAGAAAAGCAGCAAAATTATAAACAAATTTAACGTCACGAGCAGTTTGCAACAGAGTTTCACGTAGCAAGGTATTTAGTTTCAGTTAACAAGAAGAGTCTTGTTTCTTGTTGAGTCATTTTCTCTCCAAGAATATAATAGTTTTTTGATATAGTTGTCCACTTTTTTTGCTGACGATAATGAAATTTTTTGTTCGATAGCGAGCAGAATTCCAACAAGTAATCTGTTAATAAATGTTTCTTTAACATAATTTATATAAAGACCAATAAAATGATTTTTTAAAATCGTTATAAAAAACTCATCTTTGGTAGAATGTAAGAGTGCTGTCTGCCTCTACGGGGATCATAGACTAGATGTTACGTCCAAAAATATTATCAGTAAAAGATTAAAAGTCTGGCATTACTACGATCTTCTGCTGTATTTTAGTTATTATAAAAAATATATGTATTTAGGCACTATTATTAACCCACTATGTATGTATTAAGCCACCCATAAATACGTCACGAGCACGAGGAAAATTTACGAACACCCACATCAAAGACAGTATTAGCCTTCTTATAGTTACAGAACATAAAAGCGTCCGCAAGTGGGCGTCGAAAGTCAAGTTTTTCGAAGAACGCAAATGTTTTATTTTTACTCTTATAGTAGGTGTCTCGTTTCGAATATAAGATATTAACGTACAGTATATTGTGTTCTTTAACTTTTATTTTAGTAGCCGAGCTATCACGAAGTGGCTATATTTTGTGATTGGCAGAGTTTTTCTAACTAAAATAACATTCATTTCATTATCAACGTCGATTTTTTTACCGTTCCCCTGTTAAATACAGCGTAAGATTTAAACCGTAGAATCTCGGTTTCGGGGGATAACTCGTAACTACTAGATGATAATAATAATAGTTAAACATTATTCTATTTTTTTTTAAATAGTTGTTAAATTATGTGTTAAGATGTTAGTGACTATTATCCATATATGTACGTTGTATATACCGAAATTCATTTCACACGCGACCGCTCACGCGAGTTCATATCGTGCGTCATTTCAATGAACATTCATATATATGCTTTAAAATTAAACAAAAATGGTGAATTATTATCATTAATATCATAACAGTACATGTCGCTATTTAAAATTAAAATGGGAGCTTGCCAATTGAAACTGCACAATTCAACGATTCCGATTCCATAGTTCGATATAAAACTATTCGTTAAAGAGTACGAGTATGCACAAGCTATAGAAACGCTGTTCGCGGCAGTTAGGGACCTTTACTATTCTGTATTAAAAATGTTTCCATTTTTGTCAACATTTATAACATTTATAAAAATTTCAGAGGAGAGGATAGGGCGCGGTGGCGCTCGATGAGGCCTATGTCCAGCAGTGGGCTGAGATAGGCTGATGATGATGATGATTATGATAACATTTATAAATATTTCACTGCTTTATTACACGTTACACGAATGCCGGGAGAGCTTTATAAATACAGCCATCTCGCGGGAATGCGCTGGAGATGTCCAAGTTATTGCTGGCCATTTGTCTGGCTTTTTTCAGTTTGCTCATTCGATATTGTATTTGATTGCGTTTTTACGCGCTAGACGTGAAAATCGATTGTTAATCTTGGACCAGACCGTAGTCTGTAAAGTTTGTTGTTTTTTATAAAATAATAGTAATAATTATAGTGACATTTTGGGTAAACGTACATGTGAACTTCGCGTTCCTTATTAGACAGAGCCTCTACTATGTTGACTAGATGGTTGATTAACAAATTAGCAAATATATATTCTTGGAGACATTTACGCAATATAAATTTGCGCAATATAAATTTACAAATTATTTACATAATATAATTGTATAACAATTGTTTATTTGAGCCCACTGAGCGCTTCGGTCAGTGACCTCAAATATATCAACGATATGAATATTATACTCGTAAATTTGTAAGTAGATAGAAATAAATGAGTTTAAAAGTGACCGTACCATAAAAACATAATTTTTGTGTTATATTAAATAAAAATGTATGACGTTTTGAATAATGAATTGAAATACATCGTATTTTAGCGTGATATGCTTATATGAGCAGACCACATCTCTCTAAAGACTGATAATAGATGAGGTAAAAAAGACATCGAGTGGCGTCTTCGTCTCGGTAAAAGGAGCGTAGGTCACCTTCCTATCAGGTGGTCTGATGACCTGAAGAAGGCAGCGAGGTATTGTTAGATTCGGAAGGGCCACGATCGGAAGGAGTGGGGCCGATTAGGGAAGGCCTTATGTCCATCAATGAACCTCCATAGGCTGATGGATATATGCATAAATGTGTATATAAATATATAACCGCAGCTTATTTAAAATCACTGTTATATATATCGCTTTATATCATAAATGTACAGATTCGAGCAAGGATTGATTCAATAAAAAGTGGCCGACCAAGTTCGTTGGAGTTGACGAATCATCTAAACAGCGTTAGGTATGTATGTCCATTATTCAATTTGAGCAGAGAACCGACGGGATCGTGGCTCTAACGCTAACCCGACCACGGAGACATTGCGTTATGAACGCTCTATCAAAAATTGCTAAATGGGTACTTTAGATAGCAGGTATTGGTCCCAATGAAAGCGAGTGAGCGAAGCGAATTAATAAAAATGTCGAGGTAATATTACGTTCGTACATAGTAGATACATAAAAATATAGATACTCGTAGCATTCGAAGACATTACTAATAAGCGAATTGCACTTAATTACGAGTATCGGTTAAAAACTAGACATGGACAAAATGGAACCTTTTTTTAAGCAATCCATTATGACAATTAGCTGTTACAATTCAGTATGAATTTGTAAGATTTATGACTACTTCGGTCTAATAAAGTCTATTTCGGTGAATTGTGAATTGCCACACTAATCAACTGTGGGTTAACGATTCGGATTCATATTTAAAATAATAAATTAATCATTTCTAAAAGTTTAGAGGCAGATCTAGTGGCTCTAAACGTAATGATTTATAATCTAAATCATAGAGTCCTATTAACCAGTTAGGTCCTATTCAGTACACAGTACTTTATTCATTCAGGTACGCATGATATATGTAGGTACTCATATTATGCATCTTTGTAATTTATCACGTATTGTTGTCGGAAATCAAACGACACTGGAGTGGCACTTACCGGATAAGACAAAGAAATCGCCCTCCGTATTCGTTCGACGCAATAAACGAACGATAAAATTCGATTTTTATTCGAGAACTCGATTCTCATAGTTGTTAGCCGTCAAGGACGTTTTGTTTCTTCGCCGCGGGGATTCGCATTTCTAAATGTAATTTTAAAAAGAAAGTACTCCTACTTTCTTACCCGTTTATCCTTAGGGTCTTTTTACACAATTACCTTGGTTATAGAATGAACATAAAAACTACTTGATCAACGTAGAATTGAATTATAATTTTTTTTGGTATCACTTTAGTCGTCGTCCGACTAATGTTTTTGTATCAATCTTATGTCCACTGTTTGTAACTATCTATAGTTTTCGTAAAATGCCTTAGTTTTTTAACATTAGGCAAATAAATTTTTAATTTAAAATGTAGGATTGATAATTTAGTACGTAGAACGCCGAGTCAAAGTGTTCGGGCATAAGCTACTTCATAGATGACTATCCTTTATGAACGAACATGATTCTTTTTTAGTTTGAATAAAAGTTGTTTTTTTGTTCTTAAGGTAGCGTATATAAGATTTTTATACTTATATTAGAATATCCGATATTCAAGTTAATTGAATAAACTTTACATCCACCATTCGTGCAAGTCTTCAAAGGCTTCATAGCCAGCGTAGATTACAATGTTCAGACTTTATAGAAAATCAGTATTAATGTAGGGCTTCCCGGTCGTTGGTCTGCACCGGCGTAATGCAGACTTGTGGAGGCATAGAAATATTTATTTGTCTTTGTAAAAGTTTTCCATAAACCAAGAAGGAAATAAAACTATTATATTATATGTACTTATAATAGCAGTTTGATGTTCACATACATTGCGTGAAGTAAATGTCATAATATAAATTTGTCATCAAAAAATGTAGTTAATATTTACAGTAGGTATCTATACAATTTTTTTTAAGATGCACCCGATAAGTCTGATGGTCCCAAGGAATTATTTGAGAATTCTGAGCAAATAATGATTTAAAAAACTACCGATGAATAAACTAATGATTGTTTCCGGTGTATGTCAAAAAAATTGGGTTTGTAATCAAATGTAACATCACGCCTGTAAGCTCCGTAGAGGTCCGCAGAGGAGTGTATTGTCTAAACTGCCATGTTTATCTAGTTACGTTTACGTCCCACTATGGAATTGTTGGTGAGCCTTTCACCGTACATCATCATCAGCCCATAGCTGTCCACCGCTGAACATAGGTCTCCCCCAAAGCGCGCCACTTTGCTCGGTCCGCCGTTTTCCTCATCCAGTGTCTGCCGGCGATCCTACAGATGTCGTCGGACCAGCGGGTTGAAACTCGTACACTAGGGGTAAATCTTGACTCTGACACATACTAGAAATAATAACTAGACATACTAGTTACAAAAGTCCAATGGTACCCGACCCGGGATTTGAACCCAGATTTTATGTACGTACAAAATTTTCTTAATATACACGAGAGAAATCTTTAATTTCATTTACCGTGATTAATTTTGAAGGAGATTTGGATCACCCTACGCAACGCTAATCTCTTGATTTAATTTTGATATCTCTACGTGACTAAATAGAAAGATAATTTCTTATCACGACTCTCATATCACATAAAACAATTGAAACGATTCGTCGGACGGTCCGAACATCGATTAAGCAGTGTTATCAACAATTTGTTCTTAGAAGACATTGTGTCTAATATTTTAATGTGATTATATTTATTTGTGAGTTATACGCCTTCGTTGTACCACTAGTATTAACGGAGTATTCAGTGAGTCTTCCACTGTGTAATAATTGGTCAAAATGCCATCGATTCCTGGTAAATACCAACATTACAAAAATGAAAATACTGATGAGTACTTCAGTGCAATTGGTATGTTTTGAGTTATTAGTATATATAAATGAAAACTCTTTCAATATCATCAACACCATCCGGGGGGGGGAGCTATCTATGTCTAGTAGTGGACATATATAGCTCTTGTGATATTTAATATGACATCCATAATTAATATGTGTTTGATTTTTTGCGTTTTGTTAATATTTTTATAAAAGTAGACTTCAATGACCATTCGTATTTCTGAAACGACATCCACACAATATCTAATGCATTTTTTCATTTGCAAAATTAAATATAGTTATAAATAACACTATCATCTTAATTATACATATTAACAAAAGACTGTTGAGTAAGGGTTATAGTTGAAATCAAATTAGGTCTACATAAGCTGGTCAGATTCGAATACTCTTCATTTCCATTGCATTAGTGACATATTATCAACCAGGACTAACACTTATACAAAGATCGATACTATTAATAAACATAAGACAAATATAGATTGCTTATAAATAATTTATTTTTTGTGATGTCTATTAGTTTCATAACTGTAAAACTTTAATGAAATTTTTTATTAATTTTTGAGCTCAATTATTCCTAAACTACAAGTCTTTGAGTCGTAAGAATATCGTCGATATGATTATAGTAGGTACTTATTATAAAAAGTATTGTGTAATAATGAAAACTATATAAATAATAAAGACAGTTACAGAAATTAACTTTTACTACGTTTCCTTAAAAATATAGACAGTCGTGCTATTTTAAATGTTGGTAATAATTTCAGGTGTACCTTTCATGGGACGTAAAATGATGGGTCTGTCGTCGCCGTTAATGGAAATCACTTTGGACGGTGATTTTATGGTGATCAGAAACAAATCGCTGATGCGGACGGTGGAGAACAAATTCAAGCTGGGCGATGAATATGACGATCCTATGCCTAACACAATACTCAAAGTTTGTACTATTCTATTCTTTATATTAGTTTTGTTTAAAAGAGATTGACAAATTTGAAAAATTGAAAGATATAGAACAACTTTGTTTTAAAATCAGCTACGTAGCAAAGCGGATGTTTATTAGATTTGCAGGCAGTGTTACGTAGACATGCACTATAAGAATCTAGGTCTTCCAATTTATTTCTACTCCAGAAATAGTCTGTAAAGATAAGTTGGTTTTTGTTATGGTATATTAGACTAGGCATAAAAGTTGTTGGGTATAGTTTAAATTGGATACCTGGATAACTGTGTATTCCGCTGCGACCTCGATGCAATCGGCGGAAGCTTGTGAAGAAGGACCTCGTAGAGGGCCAAAACTAGTCGGGAGACCCCAAAAAACATACGTAAATCATGCTTGTGCATACATAATAATGAATACCTAAGTTTTGGTATTGTAAGCGCATTCGTGCATAGTATAAAATAGCCGTACTTGGGTAGTATAAAATAGCCGTATTCACTGCGAATATATATTACCTCTCTGCCTTTAATCAACTGCCTTTAACAAACGCCTTAGTAAACATTTAACAAAATCTAATTTGTGTAGATTCCTTCACGATGTTTCCCTTCGCCGTTAAAGCAAGTTAAATACAATCCTGAAACGCATAATATAATTTTGAAAAGGTGCTCGCCAGGTGCTCGCCAGGATAATCCAGAGAAGAAACTTCAGAAAATAAAACTGAATTAAATACCAACGAATCTATCAGTAGTTTGTTAGTTATGTACCTGCGAATTGCCAGGTTACAAAAATAATATTTTTTTTCTAGAGTATAACAAGAATTGTCGGTGATAACGAATTAGTAACAGAATCAGTTCTACCCGATACGGGCGAGAAGAGCGGACGTCGTTATCTATTCACCGATGAGGAGTGTGTGGTTGTGAGTATACAAATATATTAACGTTATTGGATGTTGATTGATTGCATCTCATAACGCAGGTCGACAAAAGTTGCCGATCTATCAATGCGATCTGTCAATGCCAGGTAGCAGAATAAAGCACTGCGGTTCTAAATTCAAATGATCTTGGGGCATTTTACTCTTATTATTTTGGTTATAAGTATTCCTTGGTTAAGCATAAATAATTTAATTATGCTTAACCAATTTATTTAATTCCCGAAGAGATAAGAAGAGGAGTTTAGTACAGAACAATGTTTCCCTGGTTACTTTAGTTAGTTTACTTATTTATTACTTATGGGGTGAGCCAATGACCATACATCGGGTACATTTTTTTACATTATGTTACGATATATGTATATTGTCGTTAATATTGTAATCACATTTAGATTATAATTGTAATAATTTTATTTTAATAAAATGTGGTATTTTTATTTTAATTTCAGACCCTCACCAACGACAAGGCACCAGTTTCAGCCAAGAGGTACTATAAACGTGTGCAGTGATAAAAATAATTACACTGTGATATTTAACATATAATTTTTTTTATTTTTTTTTATTTAAAACAATATAATTGTTGACTCATTTTACCTGGTTTTTATGTTAAGTATGTAAATGGGAAGTCTAAATAAAAATTACATATAAAGTAACAGGTATTTTATAACTATAGCCATTTGTAAATAACTATAGCCATTTGTAAATACGTATATTATCTTGCAGATAGATATTAATCCCCAAACCGCATTGCTGAGCGTGGCAATCCTGGGCAAAAATCTTTCAGAGGAAACCTATCTATGTTCAGCAGTTCACTTAAATGACTTATATGACTTAAATCACTTATATGTTAATGAGAGTGAGACATGTTAAATAATAATAAATAACTTGTTTAACTTCATTATGTAACTTTAAATACTTAGAGCTAAAACTTGGTCGACAATGGCAGTATTAGTAGCAAGGAGAACTAACAATACTTGAAAGGAACAATTAAAAAATATTATTTCGAATGAAAGCCACTCAATTTTCATAGCGAAAGAAATTGCCGCACGTACCTACTTGAACCTCATTTAAAGAGAGGCATTCTGAAGACAATCATAATGAAAGTTTTGAATTCGCAAACAATATGCCTTCATCGTTCCTCCGGAACAAACTTCAGTAGGTTACTCGATAATAGAGTGTACAATATTCAGAAATACCTAAAATCTTAATTTTAACGTGAGAATCCGTGAAGCTTATACGCAAATTGACTAATGTTTCGCGGACGGAAACCGTCTGTTATTAAGAGGACATCCAATAAAGGAGAATCAGGAAAGAGAAAAGATTGGAGTCTTATCGTGGGAGTGTTAATGTTATTAATAATTTATTTACCTCTCTCATTATTTAAATTTAAAGAAGTATTTGCTATAATGACTGCCTTGTTGGTCGTGTTGGTTGCAAGTGCGACTGCCGATCGGGGCGTCCCGGGTTCGATTCCCGGGTCGGGCACTACAAAATTTTTCTAATTTTGATTTTCTAGTAGTGGTTCGGAGTCTGGATATGTGCCCGGTGTATAGCAATAAGCTCACAACCTATTCCATAGTGGGACGTAAACGTAACTGGTGAAACGTGGGAGTGTTCTACTTTCCTCTGCCTAACTCTTCGGGAACAAGTATGAAGTTACGATTACGTTTATTTGCTATAATAACTCGAATAAGGAAACAGACATTTAAATTAGAATTTACAATGCAATACACGTCTTTTATGGGGTAAGCAGAAAGAACAGAGTGCCAAATATCTCTAAATTAGAAATTATTGGTAAAATTGAAAAGTGTGATAGTTCATTTTAATAGTGGAATAAGTCAGTCGTTTAAAATGGACTCCATTATAAACGTTAATTCAGACATTCAATAAATGTAATACTGTGATTGTCCAAATTTTTAAGTTTATCCTTATTTTTGAAAACCAGCAGATCATCTTTTTAAGGAACAAAAAATCACTGAAGAAGATTTGGCGAAATTTCAACATATAAAACAACATTTCAATCCTCCTTTATGTTAAATGTCATTTCTACTTGACATATAATCTATGGTTCTAACCTTTGCGTCAGTCTCTACATCAAGGAGAAACTTCCAACTTTGGTATGCTTACGATAAATTTTCAGTTGGCAGGATAGACTCGTATACGTGAAGCAAACTTACCTGAAAAGAAAAAAGATGGTTTTTATTTATGTGTAACAATAACAATTCCA
Organism: Mysoria sejanus stolli; assembly: GCA_018245835.1. NCBI lineage: Eukaryota > Metazoa > Arthropoda > Insecta > Lepidoptera > Hesperiidae > Mysarbia > Mysarbia sejanus. The sequence continues at coordinate 13,387 of DWEJ01001004.1, forward strand.
TTTCTTTGAAAGCATAAAGTTCTACTAAACAATAAACTTTATTGCACATTAATTTAACATTTACATGATATTGAGAATATACGACTTGCCCGTTAGTGCTGTGGTTAGAGAAACTGACTGTTCCGTCCAGGGTCGTGTGTTCGATTCCCGCCCAGAATCAATATTTGCACGATAAGCATATGTTGTTCTGTGTGGTGTAAAAAAAATCTGCGCATATATATGTATCTAGTTTATCAGCCATCCATGTGTGGCATCTCCGCACATGGACGGCTGATGGTATTTATTATGATAATTCCTCTAGGTAAGATGGTATGGTGGGTTTGATCAGCACCCTATAGAGATCTGAAAGAACGTGCAAGTTCTAGAAAACTTGTCTCAGGTGATTGGGTCGTGCTATGAAAATCAAATATGCCAACATCCTTGCAGAAACCGCATGTACAAATATATAAATTTTGTTCCGTGGCTTGTTGAGTATCACTATGAGAGAAAGGTAGCTAAAGTCAGCATTGTCCAGAACGGGCGGAAGGAACGAATGTGTTATCACAACTTTAGTTGCAGCAGAAAAGAAACAGAAAAGATAATTCTACTGTCAAACAATTGAAGTCTTCTTACATTAGCTTGTTACAGATTTGTAATAAGTTTATAAAATTGAAAAACGTAACGCCTGTAATGCCCCAGGAAGGTGGGCAGAGGAATGCAGAACATTCCCACGTTTCACTAGTTACGTTTAATTCCCACTATGGAATAGGTAGTGAGCCTATTGCGATACACGAGGCGCATATCAAGA
>DWEJ01001005.1:0-14170 GCA_018245835.1 Mysoria sejanus stolli
TATTCTGGGTGGGAATCGAACCCACGACCCCCGGCGCAACGGTCAGGTTCACTAACCTCTGCACCAACGGGCCAGTCTTAATCGAGAAATGTACCCGGTGCATGACAATAAGCTCACCACCTATGCCATAGTGGGACGTAAACGTAACTAGTGAAACGTGGTAGTGTTCTGCATTCCTCTACCTACCTCTTCGGGAATTACAGGCGTGATATTACGTAGCCCGACCCGGTTCTTGAGCCCAGGGCCTCCCGACGCGACGGGCGGCCGCGCTTGCAACCAACACGGACAACGAGACAAAGAAAATATAAAATTCTTAATCAGCACAAAGTTTCTGCTTGGATCACGCAACACTGCTTAAATCTCTCTAATGGAGTAAACTCACAGACGCTATCACTTTGTAAAATAACGTTTCCATATTAATCCTAATCGTGATCCTGATCTTTCAGTAGAATTTAACTCACTTGTACAAAGTTAATTGGTTAATGATCCGGACTGCCGATGTAGAACTGTGAATGCAATTCGGCAGAATGATGAATAAATGGCGGTTCTATAAACATGTAACAAACGCGGTGAAAAAGGAAATAAAAATATAATATTATTCATCGGTTGAATTCCCTAAGCAGCGCGCTCCCAGACGTTACGTAAGGAATAGTTCTGGGAAGCGGGTAATAATTAGTATTCCGCGAGTTACTTTTTCAGTTGTTATGTGCTAATATCGCTTAAGTTTTTCTCCGTTATTCACGTTCCGAATAGAGATTTGCTTTGGTGGAACTAACACTTGGAACCGCATGCATTTACACTATGTGTTATGATTTTTACAATATCATGCTCGGTCCCGCACTGGGTAGCCAGGGAGCACCGAGTGCCACCTACCTCTGTCCTGACAGACCTGCTGCGCTTCTCCTACATTCCTCTATCGCATCTTACACACGCAACAGTTTCTCAGGCCTTTGCGTCTCTCTTTGGGGAGCATCCGAGTAAGTTGGCGTAGGTATAGTTCAACTGTGATTTATTATATCGTTTGGAGCTAAACGTGTGGAACTTGCAAGTAATAACCATTTATATAGCTTTCAGCGCAGCTCGCACCGTGTGCGGTGCTAATAGCCAGGCTCGCTATACACGAAAGTCTAGTTATTAATTCAAAATTTGTCTAACTTTACCTATTTTAGTACCAATAAGGTGCATATCACCTAAACTGCATCGTAGATTACACTTTAGCAATACACATTTAACACGTTCTAACTAACAAGAAGCATATTATAAAAGCTACTACAGATATGTATTTTGTTATTGTTTATTACTTTTATTATTTAGTATTTATCTATGTCGAGGCGGAGTAAGAATACAGGGTGTCCCAAGAGGCGACTAGGCGCAGTCTACCTGCGCATAGCTAACAGCCCTGGCTGATAGGCAGCAGCATATGCGATGCGAAAAGCTGTGCTGTCTGGTCCCCAACCGCAAGCCCAGCGTAGGGATTATGGGCATGATCCGTCAGGAGACGCCTACGTCCAGCAGTGGACTGCGATAGAGTGACGATGATGGTTGCAACAGTCGTAGTAGTTCGATATTACCTGCATAAGTTATAAATATTAACATGATGTTTATTTTAATGTTCAAGTATTGTAAATTAAACAATGTTATATTTAATATACCCAAATATAGAATCTCCTCCAAGGTGCCCGCCGGCTGTATCAATTGTACCGGTCTTGGTGTGCGTAGATAATATTATTATTAATTGGATTCCCGTATCAAATAACAGCCAGTACATCTTCCACCTCTATACATGTATAAAATATATAATTACACTATCGCATATGTTAAATTTCTGTGTATCGAATTTATCTCAAGATAATAATTATGAAAGACGTGACGTTACGTTATGAACTTAATGTAACAATTAAAGAGAACTGTTGTATATCGTAAGACGCCCTTTAAAGTTATGTGGATCAGATAGTACATTCAGTATTTTCAAATTATTGAAACTATTTTCAACTGTTACGGTCTTATAGATACAATTTAATCATTTTTAGGAAATTTGCCACAATCTTAGTGTAACACTGTGTGGTTCTTGTTCAGTACATATAAAATTCTAATTTAAAACCGTACGTATGCAAACCTGTCGTTTTCTTTGTAAGACGCTCCCTCAATCTTAACACAACTACGAGCTTGTGTCTATATCATTCTGTACTGAGCAATGTTGAACAACTTTAGTTAAACTTATGTCTATAACTGTAACCTCAATGACCGTGCCGAGTTACCGAAACGCGGCGACGGCTTGTTTACAAGTAACGTCTTTACGAGTTGTCGGTTCCCCTTTATATTCAAACTTGCTCTATCTTATTATGCGTTGCCAGGTTAGATTGCTGTTAAAGTTTAAATGCAAGCTATATCCAGGGAATTTGAATAGCTTTGTGATAGAACAGTAGAAATAAATTACTAACATAAGTTAAAATATTAAAGTACCTAATAGAAAGGCATACGGTCAGCAGTTGATGAAATGATCAGCAAATTCTTCATGACGTTATTTTACAAAAAAAACATTGCCACTGTATATCCCTGAAGAGGCAGGCAGAGGAGTGTGAAACACTGAGACGAGACACCTGGGATGTCTTACGTCCCACCATCGAATATGGGTTGTGCCTGTTGCCACAAACTGGGCCAAACTCCAGACTCCCAGCCACTACTACAAATTTCAAGTTAGAAAAAGCCAATAGTATCCGACCCGAGGATTGGATCCAGGATCTCACAATTAGTAATCACGCTTGCAGCCACTGGACAAAGGGCAACTGTATCAGAATAATCGCTAACTTCTAACACAATCTGGATACTGGATGTACAGATAGCTAATATTCAAACCGCATGAACGCATCTTTTTGTACTTACCAAATGTTATGCTGGAGTAACAGCTACTATTATTGTTACTAAATTAGTTTCAGATGACAACCATTATTAAAATTTGTCGCACTATTAATACCAAAAGCGGCAGCGGCGAGACGTCGCGTGATAATTTGCATAAATTATAACGCCTTATGACAAGCCCGGTGAGTTATTGTCAATAGAAAGCCGATATGAAATATTACTAGTTGATAATTTATCGCTGCGATAAGGTAAGTTGGTTATTTGGGTATGTTAAAGTACATACTATTTTAATTACTTACTAAAATCGTAAAAAAGGGTTAGATAAAAATTCATTTTTAATTTTGTAGAGTTCTTTTACGAATTCTACAAAATATTTCTAAAACATTTTTCTACAAAAATATTTTTCAAAATAACTCACAAAGTGCAAAAATATACTGCACCGTTTTCAAAGTAACAATTCCAATATCATAGAAATTTTACATTATTATCGTCAGGATGTTTTCTAGAACGCTTTATGTTACAATTTCTTGTTGAAATTCAAAAACTTTTAATTGCAGTACGCGGCAAACGATCAAGAATCTGAAGCGCGAGGAACAACAAACTATCATCAACAAACTGTTGCTCGTTGGAAAGAATGTAGCGGTGAGCTTTTGACGATGTCCAATGCAATTCTGTTCCATTGAAGTGACCTTATTACGTTGCTTATAATTTTAAAAGAAACTTTATCTTCAATAATTTAAAGTCTAAAATTGCATCGCCGAGAAATGATAAAGGACCTTTTGCGATAACACGGAAGAACATAGCTGATTCAAAGCGGTACGTTGCGTCGACTATTTACAAAGCAAAAACTAAACTGGGGTCTGCAGCGCTTAAAACTTCCGCTATACTTTCGAAGTAAAGATTGGAGACTGTATTAGCCGTTGGCTCACAAAATTCGATTACCAACTCCGCGTCGCTATCTCTCGGAACTTGAACATTGTCGCGTACAACGTGTAAGATTTTTCCAGATTCGGCAAGTTCGGATCCTCGGCAAGTTGTCTTCTTTCTGTGAATTCGTGATATGACTTCCGCTAACTTGAAGAGCTCTGGCGAACTTGTACAACATAAGAAGTGGTCGGAGATAAGTGAACTCGAAATGTTACTTTTATGTCCGAGCTCAAACGTATGATTATTTTTAATGATATGTCTAAAACAAAACATAAAGCTGGTTATTATTACGCAGTTATCATATATAGTACATATCCATAATATACTTAATATATTTACATATAAGAACTTAGCATACAATTACAAGAATAAGAAATTATATTTCCAAATATATTTATTAAATACTAATGTTAATGTTAATACAATAATTAATACTAATGTTATATTTATTAAATACTAATGTACTCATACGCAAGTACGCAATAAAATAACTTCTAAGAAAGAGACTTGACTGCCTCGTTGGTCGTGTTGTGTATAAGCGCGATTGCTGTTCTGTTGAACAATTGACATTTCCTTACTTTGATTTTCTTACAGTGGCCCGAAGTCTAGATGTGCACCCGGTGTATGGAAATAGGCTCACAAGTTATTCCATAGTGATATATAAACTAAACTAATAAAATGTAGGAGTGTTTTATACCCCTCTGTCCACCTCTTCGGAGATCACAGGCATGATGTTATGTTCTAATAGAAACTGCATTCGAAATACGTTTATATATTCGTATATGTTTTTAGGTTTGGTGCATACTTACAGACATTCGGGCCAAAAGTCGATCATTAACGCACTATATTTGAAGATAAAAATATATTGCTTCTCATTTCTGTTATCGACATATTGATCTTATCGATTCTTTTATGTGATCTTAGAGCGGTCTATTTCCTGTAGTACTTTCGCATGGACCAAACTTTGAACATTGAAACTAAGGAAGCCACGATTCATTTAGCTATGTCAGGGTGGTTCTCGCCTCGTACTTGGGCGTAAAGTCTAGTTGGTAACAACCGACTAGACTGGACGTGATCGATAAAGAGGTTTCTTACCTGCGTCGTCAAGCATCGGAAAAGCCAATGTTGCCTACGAAGCGTTTTGTTCGTCATAAGAGTCCTATTAAACGCTTATCCTCCATAAAGATGGTAAGGTCCAACTATTTGTTCCTGTTTATTGATACGTACATACATTGTCTGTTCATTATTATCTAACTTCCAAATAAGCTATAGCTTGATTCACGTTTCGACTGCTTTCATAATCAGTATTAGAACGTGTTCAGAGGAAATGGCGATGTATCCTACTGATACTCGTATAGGTAAACATATTTAAATATCAACTTTATTTAAAGTGACCTAGCCAGTGGAAGTCCGTTTGATTAGAATTTTGGTAAAAACGTAAGATTAATCCTTGTGGAAAATACCGTAGTTTGATTTGTACTCGCCATGCTCATGTGTTACAGAGAATTACAAATAGTTCCAGTATTACACGCAAAGAAGAAAATTAGATAACAAGCAAGCCAATTCTCACCATTTTCAGTTTAGTTCTATTCAAGACTTTTAAGTAATAGGCACTGAATAATCACATCATGTGATTATTCAGTTTAACTCAAAACATTCTCATAATACAGGCAAAACTTTGAAATTGCTCCTTATTCACGGAATAACAAATTCTGGGCCAAGAATAGATCAAACAGACGAACTTACTGCATACGATTGTAACTGCCTCAATTCAATTAAAGTTCGCTGCCGCCCCCAAAACCTAAAATGAGGTTTCTCCATTACCATCCATTATTACGAGTAGCCGTAACTAACTAACCCAATTACGTAAGCGTTCTTGGAATAGGCAACATTTGACAATTTGCTAAAGCTATCGCTCCCGACAAATTGCGTCTATAGTGAATTTGATAACCGTTGTGGTGTTTACATTCCGTAGTAAAGGAAGTGTTGCTATAATCTCTGTTGAATGTATTAATTCAATGTAATACATTTTAATAATTGTACTTGGCCGCTTTTTATTGTCTTTGATAAATGACACTTGTATGTAATATAAAAAAAAAAGAGTGAGTCAGAAAGATGAAAAAATAAAAGACTTTCGTAGTACAAAAATCCTCCCGTTTTATTTATATTCCAATAATCTCCATTAGGATTGCCTATGGTCAGCGACGGACACAGTGATGGGATACGTAGCAAGCATAAGAAGACGTAGGCAGCCAAGTGTAGTCCACCGCCACGCTCCAGGCGCCGGTCAGCCTGTTGCCGGCCGCCGCGCACAACTACACAGTGCCAGCCATTACTAGAAATTTTAACTTGAAATTCTAGTTAGAAAAATCGTATTCAACCAGGACTTGAATCCAGGACATATCAATCACAAGTCGCGCTCGACAAATGAGGCAGTAGGTTTGTTATTTGTTATTAGGTAATTGAACTTTTCAATGTTATGATCAATGTTTAAAAAATGTTTTTATATATACATAGTCTCACATGTATATTTTTTTACTTTCATGTCTAACTTTCCCAAATAAGAAATTGTTTTGTTCAGTCTCGAAACACTGATTCATTTGGACATAGATTTTCCAATCTCGGTTAACCAATAATCAACTTCAACTGTGTTTTGTAAAGTTCTGCTAATCGTAATTATTGCCCCAACGGACGCCTGTCGGATTTTATCAGAAAATGTAAGCCGCTTGAAAGACATTGTTAAGTAATTTGAATATTCGCTTTTTGTGGCTTCGTTTTTTGTTTTCGAGTTCCTTGTTAAGGCTTAGTTAAAAAAGTTCGCGGTGACTTATTTCATATTCTCGGTACGTGTTAGTTCGTTAATATCTACATAATACTTTTTATCCGTTAACTCTATAAATATAGCAACCTTCCAAAACAATATAAAAATAGTATTTCTCGTAAGATTTCTTTTTATTGCCTTTAAAACTTTTATTCTTCACTATTAGTTTGTCACCAGATTAAATTTTCTTAGCATTTATTATAAAACTTTTATTTATTTTTTATTTATTTATTTACTTATTTATTTATTTATTTATTTATATAATCTCACTTACAACTAACATTACACGGTAACCTAATGCGTTAGTTTAAGTAACATATGTATTTTAAACTTATGCTTAAGTTACTATTAAACATGTGGAAATTCTAACGTTATTTGAGACGCTATTAATCTTTGATTAATCTTTACAGTAAGTAAAGAAATGACAGTTTTTGCTATGTGACCATTTTCATTTTTCACAAAACACGGGGATGTGAACGTTAAAATTAACTTCTTACGGAGGGCAAACATTTTATACCATTAACAGATAGTATTTTAAATATGTATATTTGAAATACTAATGAACTAAATATTTTTTTTATATTTGAAATTATATAAGTTATGCGTAATTTCATTTACTCGCTTTGTAGTGTACTTGCTTACTCTATTAAATAAAATAAATATCTTAGGACATAACCGCACACAGCCATCTGATCCCAAACTAAGCGTCAAGAGAGCTTGTGTTATGGTAACCAGACATATATACATATAAATATATAATTAAATAGATTTTTTTTACACCCAGACACAGAACAAATACTTGTGCTCATCACACAAATAGTTATTCTGGGTGGGAATCGAACCCACGACCCCCGGCGCAACGGTGAGGTTCACTAACCTCTGCACCAACGGGCCCGTCAAATGTAAACCTATTGTAATGCAATTAATAAATAGTTGGTAGCCAAACAAAAAAAACTTTCATAAACAACCAAAAAAGTTGGTTCAAGATGAATCAATAGAGAACTCGCTCAGATATACGGTTGAACAGTTCAGTATATTTAAAGGGTCTGCAGTAATTACAATAAACTAGAATAGCGTTACCTTGACTTGCTGAGGGCTGCAGTAAAGCTCGCTGTTCGCTAACTGCACTAGTTATCTGCATAAGTTTATCTTGAGAGGTGTAGTTATGAGTTCCTCGTCTCGAAGAGAACAAAAGTATCTTAGTAGTAAGTAGTGACGGTTATTTTTTTGTTTCTGGTATTGTTTTTGTATTGTAATTTGTTTTAAGTTGGTAATGCATTTATTTTCTTATTTTCATCTCTCTAACTCAAAGTCAGTTCTATTATGATAAAAAAACTCTTTGCTTCTGTGACTCTGACCACGAATAAAATTTATTAAAATTTATTAAAATTAATGTTTCGTTTAAAAATGATTTTGGTTTCTGAACTTGAATAAGAGAGCTTGGGAGATGACTCGATGTTACTGTCAGTGACTATCAAAAATGACAGTTTAAGAAAAGACAGCTAGTATTTAATTTTAATCATATCCTCAATTAGGTCCAGTTTGTTATTCGTTTTAACGTTTTTATGTTTAAATTTTATCGATACAGAGATAATATTCGATAAATTGTCATCTGAGCTGAAAATGTCGAATATAGCAAGAGTTGGGGTGGTTTTTTCTACAATGAAGATTTTGTGAGAGCGGCGGTTGCGATTAAAACGATACACTTATTTCCACAACGAGGCAAGTTTAATGAAAATCTTGTAACGCGGCCGCTTCACGTGTTCCGTGTTTTTAAACTTCACCCTTGCTCCAGCTCTCTACTTCTTAGAGAAGTCCGTGGAATAATCTCGTACTTGTAATACGGGCCAAGTGCAGAGTTTAAATTAAAATTCTTAGTCCTTAATAAGGATAAGGTTTGTGCGTACAGAGAGAATTTATTAATTAACTCCCTACGCGTACATGAACATATTCAATAATAGGTATAGATACACGCTAGAACCTAAATAGCACTATAGTTTTATGAAATATTGGATGTAAATATTAATGGAAAACATTGTTGCTTACAATCTGTGGCCAGGTACTAATTTTGGTATTGAATAAAGCTTTCTACTTTGGCTGCAAATTTATTTATTTTTTACATTTATATTGTTACAAATTAAGAAATTAAAAAAGAAACATCGAAAGAAAATAATTTTTTTCACATACACAAAATAAATGAAAAATATTTAACAAATGCAAAAAAGAAAAGACAATGATCATAAATTATAAATCCGATATTATGATATCAATTATTATGGCTAAATAGCTAATTACTCTAGTGCGTACGCGCGCGTATTTGCACTACATTACAAGCTACAGTTAGAGACCTCTCCCAAAACACTAGTCTCCCTAGTATCCAATTAGCTTCCTTACTATCCAAAAATGAAAAAAAGCTGTTTTTACATGTTTCTATTTTTCTTCATTTAACGTAGATTACTTTTACTAAACTATTTCTACTGCTGAACGACTAACAGCACTGTTTGCTCAACTCATAACTTGCCTCCGTAAAACGATCTAATTCGTCCGTTACTAATCAAGTAGCTCCTATTACATCTCGATATATTTTATTTTATTCTATATCTGATACGGTCGTGTAAACATTGTCTAATTCCACTAAAAACTTATTTTCTGGTAGACATACATTTATTCCAAGGGCATAAAGTCTACTTTCCCAATAATTTCTATTCTGATTCATCTGTTAGGATGCCAAATAATTTTCAACCCTCCCTTTAGGTGTTACGGTTGAATTTATTTTGGGATGTTTTCAGTTAGCTCTGCCTTACCGTTATAAGTGACTTTTGTTATTAGGGCTCTCAGTTGATATGACGATGGTTATTGATCCGAAATTGTTATTATTATCATGTGAACCGAAAGTTGGCATGATTTTTCCGGCCATTACATTCTTTCTTTCGTTTGCCATCTCTTTTTATGTACCTTTATCTCAATTTGTAGATAGGGCTACTTCACAACTATTAGATTTAGGTAGGTTTTTTGAATTGATTTATATTTTGTGCCCGATGTATGGTAATACGGCTGCCACTAATTCCATAGCGGAACGTAAGTGTAACTGGTAAAACGTGGGAGTGTATTATATTCCTCTATCTTCCTCTTCGGGGATTATAGATTTTACTTTTTGTTTACGTGTTTATTTTAGAATGTAAAGCTTAAATAAAATATTATTTTCATTTACTAGGTGCTAGTAGAGCACCCTATCATAAACGGGGGGCTAAAACGGTACATACTTGACTGAGAATTTATTCATCTCCCAGTGTCAGAAAACTTGTGAAGAGTGAAATCAATCGAAGGCAAAACTATAAGATGCTATGCTTGTAAATATTGTAGAGAGTTATTTAACTTTAAATATTGTCAGGTCTCTGATAGGGTGCGCCGACAGATAGGGTGGTGTTGAGAGCTAAATACCTCTACCTTTACCAATCTTTCCAATTGTCATTTATCATTTATCAAACAAATCATATGCGTAACTCTATTTGTAGAGACTTACAATTCCAACGACACTAGTACTAGTAGTACAGTAGTAGTTAGTAACTAAATTATCAGTACTGAATAGGAGTCCAATCCATAATGTTAGGCTCAAGAGGCTCCAGCACTGCATACTGTAACGACAATCAAAATACATCAAAATACGAATCATCCAAATAATTTCCTTCATGGCCTTCATAACCTAAGCATCGGTAGTAGGAGCGAACAAAGCACATGGCAAAGTATTAGTCAGAGTATTTGTCCTTAAAAATATCATACAGAATACTGTCTAATAGTATTTTGTTAATTTCAAGTATAAACAACGAGCTATATCGCAACATGTCAAAAATAAATTAAAATTAAATTGTCTTATTATATCACATCACATTTTTCACGGGGGAGGCTGGCTTTTACTAAATTAAAAAGGCAAAATAAGCTTTAGGCACAAGCTTTGTAATAAATAGTATGACAATGAGTTACTGTTCGCTCTATAACCTTTTTTATTATTATAATTAATAATATACCGTTAACGACACGACACAACAAATATAAAGGTACTTTAATATACCAATAAATGTACATTCAAATTCAATAATCGAACCAAGAACCCTGTGCTCGGTAGGGCGATGTGATGGCCAACGTGGTGAGCAAGTTATACAACAATCGCTCGTCTCTTTCTCGTTACTCCCTGCCGATACGGCAAGTCGATAAACAAGAAATTTATTGGCCAGCCATCGGATGGAGTCGTAAGGCGCACGTGCTGTCCAGGATTCGACCCTGGTTTAGTTTGGGCAAATTAATTTAATTATCCAACTTGCGGCCCCAATATTATTCACGGGTCAAGGTTTACGAAGCTTAATCTCTATGTGTTCTATATAAAGTTATAATATTTTGGTCGGAGTACCAAATACCTCCGCATACTTTAAGCCAATATACACATTAACATAATAACAGGAATAAACAGGGAAAGCTTAGTAAGGCAATGATAGCCCGCTCCTTTTAATTTCAGTCGGCCTTTCATAAACCCTGAGGCTTGCATTCTAGTAAAATTATTTCTGAGTTTTTAAGTCATCTGTATCTGTAAAATTCAGTACGAACGTGTGAACAGAAAGATTAAGCTAATCTATGTACTTTGTAGTACCCCAGACAAATCTGTATAGGACATAACGTTTGCCAGTCCGCTCTTGGCGTTCTTGATAAACTATAAATTTAATGCTTATAATTGTGAGTGACCTGCTTTATATTGTATTTTGATATTTTCATATACAGCTTATCATCAGTATTTCAAACATATGCCGGCAGTTGATTACTCCACATTCAACAAAGCAGTTTATTTCAAAAACCGACAAACCACGTTACATGATAAGACGGAGCGTACATAAGACTGAGAAATTGCTTAAGCTTTTCAAAATTGACAAACTTCAAAGCGAGCGAGTCTAAAATTGGCTAAAGTCAAACACGAACTAGGCATCTCCGACTGCGCTTAAATATGTCATGTGTAGCCTTAGTACGACCAACTTTGCCGAGTTCCCTCAACTACTTAGTCATAAGTAACCAGAACTTATCTCTCGATTAAAATAACCTTAGCGTTTAACGTTCCGAACATTTGGGACTCGGCTTATTACCGATGGTTTCAAGTTTACGGATGTGTCGTATATTGTCAGTGCGGCAGATCATAGTGTAAGGGGATTGGTCGAGTTAACGGTACTAATTGTAGACTGAAAGCATCGTGGATACAGATTCCATTAATTATTATTAACTGAGTAACAGCTTATGGAAAGCGAGATGAATCGTACAACGGGGCACGCTTGCCTAGAAAGTGCCTATTCGTGATAGTAGTAAAAACGATTTAAAGAAACCAGTAATAGATATTATGTATTTCATTATATTGGTGTCTACACGAGTGAGAGTACGGCGCCCCTGGCTTGCCCCTCGCTTCTTGTCACAGTCCCCAACCCTCATCACCGCCATTTCAAATACAAACGTTGTTGATAGTCGGAGTTGATAGTGTAACGGAGGTGTATATCGGAGGGCCTCGGGGCCTCTAGGGCATCCCATCCGAGTGAGGACATCTCCGCTATAATCGCGAGTCGATCGCTTAGGATTTGCGGCGGTAAAAGCTGTCATTGCCTGTCTTATTTCAGGATAACACTGTTAGTGCTGATAGGACCCATTTGCGTGGTACAGTTTCATGTTACATGTCCCCCTACATCTTAACTGTTCAGTAACTTTCATGTTACTCATGAAAACTTTGTTATTTTACATCCGGATAGATCATAATTGGAATGCCTAATAAGTTGTAAGCTTGAATCAATTTTTAATTCAGACTTCTGTAAGAACCATGTTTTTAAATCTTTTCGTGTTTATTAATTCTGTACGGTTTCAGTGTTGACCGTACGGAAGTTTTGAGTGCAATGTAAAAGTCGAATTGAGTATAAGTAGTTGGTTTTTTTTTAAATGCGCACGAGCGTCTCGCGCGGCAGTTGGTTTTGCACTGTCGATACAATGTACGCAATGTACGTAACCGTACAAATTCTTTTATACATATGACATTGAACCCTACAACCGCGTCCTAGCAATCATGTACTCGAATTACTGGACCAGAAGACTAGTTAACTTGTTCGATACTTTAACATTTATCACCTTGTTGAACCTCTATAATTATACACAACAAATAATATCCAAATTTACAAAATATCAAACCAAAATCCTATGAAAATCGACCTTTAGAATCCATTAGCCGCTGAGGTAACCAGCGCCCCTGGAGCAATAACTAGCTCCTTGACATCGTCTTATAAGATGACACAGGTTTTTCATTTCATTAAGTAGTATGCTTTTAAAATTAGGGTCCCCTCTATTAAAAACCAAACTTTATGATCAAATGTCATATCCTGTAGTCATACCTAACTACTCTCCTCATGACTCATAGTAGAATTATAAGTTATTAAATTGTTTAATTCAAATGACATTTATTCAAAATGGATTCCTTACAATACTTCTTGTACTCGTACATCAAGTTACGAGAAACTTGATAGATGTGCGCATGCAGCTGTTAAAATGGTCTCCGGTATGGTTGCTTATCAGCTAATTAAAGGAGTAATTTATTAATCAAGTAATTTGTATAAAATTTTACGGAAATACGGAACCGCCTGGCTATAACTCGGAGCGGTTAATCCAGGATTTTGAAGCGTCACTTAGTTAAACCGACGTTTATTAGAATCTTGGCGACAGTTGCAGAAGCCACTTGGTCGTAATTTTATTTTATCCTTGGGATACCGAATATAAAGAAGTGGATTTTTTTTTTCTTCATTTAGCATTAAAAATTGTATATTTTCATCAGTTTAATCTCGGTTGGCTAAATTACAAGCTATGAGGTAAAAGAAAATTAAATTAATCTTGTTTTATAAACTTATATAAGTAATATTATTGCAGTTATAGGACATAGACTAACCACCAATTCTGTAGTGGGACGTAAACATAACTGGTCAAACGTGGGAGTGTATCCTCCTCCTCTGCCAACCTCTTTACAGATTACAGGTGTGATGTTGCGTTGTACTTTTAATTACTATTATTAGATGTGGTTTGCGTTTCTTCAATTCATAGTATGTTATACTAGTGGGTGTCATCATCATCGGCTCATTGCAGCCTACTCCTGGACATGGTCCTCCATTGAGCGGTTATGCATATAATCCCCACGCTGGGCAAGCAACTTGGACATCGTAGAGCACATCGTAGAGCACCATATAGGAGGCTAGGCCAAAAACACACATCTCTATCACACCTCTATCGAGTCCCTGCTGTCGGTTTCTCAGACATTGTTTATTTCTAATTGTATATCTTAGATGACATCTGCCTCGCGGTCGTGTTGATTGCAAGTGTGACTGGCAATCGGGTCGTGGTTCGATTACCGGGTCGAACACTACTAAATTTTCTAATTTAGATCTTCTAGTAGTGGTTCGGATATGTGCCCGATGCATGGCAATACGCTCACCAACTATTCCATAGTGGGACGTAAACGTAACCGGTGAAACGTGGGAATGTTCTACATTCCTCTGCCTACCT
>DWEJ01001006.1:0-14170 GCA_018245835.1 Mysoria sejanus stolli
ATTAGCACGTTGAAGTGGCAATGGGCTGGTCATGTCTGCCGACGGACGGACGATCGGTGGAGTAGGCGAGTTCTGGACTGCAGACGGCGGCTCGGCAAGAGTAGTGTAGTACTAGTAATAACAAGTAGAAAATCTAAATTAGAAAAATTTAATCATGCCTGACCAACAAGTCGAACTTAGGACCTTGCCATCATAAATACCATGGACAATTACTTAACCAATGAGGTGACTATAAATAGTAAACTCTGTTATGGTCCCCCATAACTTATGGGATTCATGTAATGTAAAACCTAAGTTCTTTAGCAAAATAATATTCAATTCCAGAAATGCGACAACCACTTAACCTTTTATCGATATAATTGTATAACACTTCGAAAGGTTTTCCAACACTTATTCCGATACAACTTACAATCTATTTCAAATCTGCTTTAATAAAAAGATCCGTTTTCCTCACCTTGTGTAACGCATTTTGCTTTAACTCGTCAGTTAAATTTAAATCAGCGCCAGCTATGCGCAAAGACTCCAGCTTGCCGACGCTCCCACCTCTAGCGGCTAACGATATGAGTTCCGCGGTATGCATCATATCCGCTGTCGTTAAATGCGCACCGCATTGCATCAAAAGTCGTATGATGGCGTGATCATTACGGTTGATAGCGGTCAATAGAGGGGATTCACAGCATCTACTAATAAAAAAGTATAAAACCATAAGAAAATAAATTTACAGAAGAATAGTTTTCAGCTGGCGAGAAATAACAGAATTCGTCATAGCTGATCTATTAATATTGATGTATGCTGTCATATTGATAATCATAATATAATATATTGTTATCCATAAAACTCAAGACGAATAATCAAATTCATTCATGCAAAACGATTATTCAGTTTCCCAGTTCCGACATTGAAATAAAATGAATTCCTGGAGGACGTCAAATAAAATGGACATCAATAAAAAAAAACGCTTTGGAATTAAAAACATACGAAAGAAAACGACACAAGTTATAGTGATGAATATCTAAAATAGCTGATGCACGAGAATTAAATTGGCATGCGTCGTTATAAACGTCTAAAAAAACTGATGCACGAGAAAATCAAACTGGCACTTGCCTGGTTTTCAAGTGAACATTGGCACCATTTTTCAACAGATATTCTATGATTGGTATATTGCCTTTTATCACTGCTTCGTGTAGGGCAGCCCTACCTTCTGAGTTTGGACTGTTTACATCTGCACCCATATCTAATACGAGAAAAATAAATTAAGAAACGTAACGACAATAATGGATTCAGGCAGCACAGGACCGAAGAACGTGGCGCAATAAAGGAGAGGCTTATACCCAGCAGTGGGGAGATACGGGCTGATTAGTAGTAGTAACGACAATAATTACGTTACGAGTAGATGGAATCTAACCCAATAAGGGCCACGTAAGTACTGTATACTTGTTCTCCTTTGACATATCTCTTGTGATCGTAAAAATAAGAAAGCGGGTAGTCGAGACATTTCTTATTGACATTACTTGTACCTTTACGAGATAGTAAACCATTATTATGATCATATATTTAGAAAGGAACACAAAACATTCGCGGAAGTAGGCACAATGCTTCGCGAATATTTTACGAATACTTTATTTTCTTAAAAAATAAAAAACTATTAGTTGTACCAGAATCTAGATTTATAATATGAAGTTTTTAAAACCTTTTATCAAAACCATTTTGGAAAAATGGTTTCGATAGTCTAAAGTGTAACTGATTTTTATGTCATCATTGAAAATTTAAAAACATACAGTATGTTTTAATACAATGTACATTGAAACTCGGGCCCAGAAATACATATTTGATATTATTCATGTTATAACTTTACGATAACAAACATAATAAATAATAAGGCATCACGAAACATCATAACATGTTATTTACAATTTAAGAAAAGCAATAAATAAATATGGAGTAAAATAAATAAAAGCATAGATTTAAGTAAATAAAATAAATATATTTACACGTTAAATATTAGTATCTTATTAATATTTACATAATTCTATATTAACACAAATAAAATATTTATATTAATAAAAAAATTATTATTATTTGTTACATTAAAAAAATAGAGAGCAGGAGAGGGAATATAATGAATCTAGCGTCATGTCGTTTGCTATCACGGCGTAGTATAATCTGTCACATGCTTTACATGTCAATAAAGGATTCACATCAAGAACCGTTAATATAAAAATTGAACGAAGGAGCGTTCAAGTATTAAGTAACGCAACTGGGAGAGTAGGATCTTGTAAGACGTTACGATGCGTTTCATTGCGACTTAAAAATCTCTTGTTCATTTATTTTCGCAAACAAAGGTGTTTTGGGCACTTACCGGTACTTTATTTGTGACTTTTAGATAAGAATAGTCATTAGGGTGATACCTAACTTTTAGGGAGGGTACAGAAAAATGTTACGCCGCGTTACAGGGGGAGGGAAGGTCACGAATCTTCATACTTTGCGTTACGTAATGCTCCATAATGTTGACATAAATACACATTATAAAAATAATTTACCTAATTTTGTATTAATTATATGTTATATTAAATTTTACTACCTAGCATCCTCTTGACACCTCTCTCATCGTCATGCTCAATTGCGTACAGAAGCAAAGCGCTGTAAACTTTTTCTGTTACTTCTATCAATTTCCTAGGAGATTGGATGTTAAGACTCGTTGCCAGAGTATCAATAAGGATGTCCTCCTGAAATATGAAGCAAATGATCCATGGAATTTTTTACCTGGGTTTTGGGTTACACATTAAATCATGACCTAGAATGTCATGTTCGTAAAACAAAAGTATCATGCCTACATATTCTATCCAAAAATAATTCCGGATCGGAATAATTATCTTTATTTAATTATGCTTTTTATTTAAAGAATATTTAAATGCCAGCTAGTTATATCTAATTATGGAGCATATTATAAATAAAATAAATAAAATGTTATATACTTTATCAAATAAAAACAAAGGAATTCCTTAGACGTCTTAAGAGAATTTATATAAAAAATATCTAACTAACTAACCTCAACGGGAACAGATGACGAGTTCGTCAATTCGCCTCTTATGTTAGTGGACATCAGCTGAAAATGAAAACATCAATGTAACAACTATCGCTCCGAAATATAAAACACAATATAAATACAAATTCATATAAAAATTGCTTCTGAGATATAAATATCTGCCATAACTGATTGTTGGATGCCTCGTTGGTCGTGTTGATTGCAAGCCCGACTCGGCTTAAATCCCGGGTCGGGCACTACTAGATTTTTCTAATTTAAATTTTTTACTTTCGGCTCGGAGCCGAGAAATGGGTCTGGTATATGGCAATAGGCTCACCAATAGGCTCACCAATAGGTATTCCATTGTAGGACGTAGGTAAACGAAACTGGCGAAACGTAGGAGTGTACTACACTCCTCAGCCTACCTCTTTGGAGATTACGTGCGTGATGTTACGTACTATCACAAATATTTACATAACCTTTTTAAAGCGAAAAATATAAGAGCTTGTTAAGGTTATAAGGAAAAATATTAGAAAGTAGACAAATGGAATATGTACCTCGACCTTCTGCTTGTAAGTGAGTTCAGTCTTCGACAACACATATGACAGCTTGGTGAGAGCGGCCTCTGGAGTCATATCATAACCGGATATTACACCGCATTCCGCAAGAACCTGGAATTTTTTATAGCACAACCAAATTAGTACTGAGTGTTCTGTAACAAAAAATATTTCATCTAATAGAACACATTATAGAAATCGAAATCATTATAGAACTCGAAAGGCAATCGTAGATTCAATGCCATAGATAAGCTGAGGAGTGCCTCTGCCTACCTCGTCGGGGATTACAGGCGTGTTTTTATTTACCTCTCCAGTCTCATACAACGGTTCAGCCACTGCTCCCTTAGTGCATTGTGTGATATTGACCACGATGACACCGCGTTTTATACTCGCTGCTATTTCTCGAAGTAGATCTTGTCTATTGGAAGGAATATTGCCAGCGCCGTAGCTTTCGAGAACGACTCCTGGGAACCCAGATATTCGTACTTGATCACTTCCAAATTTAAAATTTTTCATGTTAATATTCTAGTGGTATGCCAGATTAGTTTATTTTTAAAAACCAATTGAATATTTTGAATTAAAGATAAATTTTGTTTAAATTTCATGTGCGCCTCAAAATATCCAACGTGTTACATAAATAAAAAAATCATTAAATGATTTTCTAGAAAAAAACCGAACTCTTTCTTGTCATGTTTTTGAAACACAGGATAGTTGATATTAACTGATGTAATACCTTCTATAGGTGGCTGGCAGAAGGCCTTTATGACCGCTGAGCTGATACTCGGGAACATTCTCAATAAGCCCACGTTCTTCGACATTTTGGCGTGCAGGTGACATTTTTCTATCGCCGTTGGCTTGAATATGGCTTTTTTGTTAACTGCGAAGTCTATGCCTACTTCGACGAGTGGTACGCAATTAGGAGAGTCAAACGCATATAGATTATTGACAGAGATTTTACTCGTTCTGGGGGAAAATTAAATGGAAATTAAGAAAAAACAATGGCAATTTTAGAAGAATCAAAATAAAATTCTACAACCTTATAATTTAAAGCTTACTAGACAAAGATTGTCTGCCAAATAAATAATGATTTATTGAGTCATTGTCAATAAGACCATAATGTATCGATACAGAACGTATGATTACCTGTTACCCCTAAATAATTTACTGCCAAAAAATATTGTCACTTCAGGGATATTGAGACCTCCGGCTATCAGTAAAGACGATACGAAATTATCAGCTCCATCGCTTCGAGGTTCGAAAATTGGTATCTGAAATTTTAAAACACCGCTTATCTATGTATGTCCTTTTGTTTCAACTAAGGTAATTTAATCCAGATTGATCCCCAACCCGCAAGCCCAGCGTGGGGATTGTGGGCATAATCACTCGGCGGAGGCCGATGTCAAGCAGTGGACTTCAATAAGATGACGATGATTATATAAATTCTTCCTTCCAATAAATTTATTCCTGTTGAGAGAAGCGTTTCTGAATGTCATCCTTTAAACTTATGTAACTACTCATTCAATAGTCGTGCTTGCAACCACAAGACCAAGAAGCCAGTCAGAAGGGCAGATATAACAAAAAATAAAATTGTACAATAAAATTTGTTTACATTTGTTTGTTTTACCTGAGATCCAGTCAAGATAATCCCCTTGCCTATGTTCTCGAACATAAATGACAGCGCAGACGCTGTATATGACAACGTGTCAGTTCCGTGTAGAACTACAAATCCATCATATTCTCCATAGTGTTTCTGAAAAACCGGCAAATTTAAGAAGCCGCGCACATATTTAAACTCAGAGCCACTACTAGAAGATCGAAGTAAGAAAATAGTGACTAAGCCAGGATTTGAAGAAAGAACCTCTCAACGAATGTATTTACTTCATGCACTATGACACTATGTCATGTGTAGAAAACATGTTTTATATAGAAAATGAAACACATGCAAATAATATATTTCATACTCGTTTCTCACCATAATATCTTCAGCAATCATTATCCACTCCTTCTCGGACATGTTTGATGAATCTAACAGAGTTTCATACTCCAATATCTTGTAAAATATTCTTAGATCAAAGTCCTTGGCCTCTGCAAACATATATTATATGGGTATAATTTATTTGTATAGATAATAAAATTTGAGAAGGAGAATTTATAGTAACCTTGAATCAAGGTAACCTTGGTAATGGTTCTTTTACTAATGGTAATCGTCACCAGCCCATTGCAGTCCACTCTTGGACCTATGTCCAGGCCTATGCCTCCCCTAAAAGGTTATGCCAATAATTCAAATCCCTCGCTGGGGATAGGGGTTGGGGATCATAGAGCACAGCTTCTCGCATCCCCTACGCTGCAGCCCAAAGACTGCATTCAGTGCTTTTATCTTTACTATTTTGCTAATGTTCATATTTAAAGTTTGTAGACGAAGTAACTATACCTGGTACTACTATACCTGGTACTACTATACCTGGTACTACTATACCTGGTACTACTATACCTGGTACTACTATACCTGGTACTATACTATACTATACCTGGTAGAACTAGTAAAGACGTATCGAAACCAGGGTCGCTCAGTTTTTGCTTCCATATTGCGTTGTCGTGAAGTTGCGGGTATCCCCGTATTAGATTCTCGAACATTCCCCGCTGTGGAATTAATACTGGAAAAAAAATACCGTTTTAAGAATTACGGCAATTAATAACATAATATGTCATACTTCTCAATGTTAAATATACTTGAGAGAAATATACCCGCCACGACCGCTACATCTCAATTACAATACAATACAATATACCATGCGAGAATAGTTGAGCTAAATGTAATCAAGTAGTCAGGAAATAACTAAGAAGATCACGTAGAGATTGTCGATTGTGATTGAACGACCGTTCTCTCTCTCATGTTATAAAATAATTTTATTAATTAACAGCTATGCCCGCGACTTCGTCCGCTGTGGAGACATGCGCGTGGGCTGGTACTGGACAGTACTCAGACATTTCAACATTACTTTATTTTATATTTCTAAAATCAAAATACCCTAAGTAACTCCTTATTACATCAGCTATCTGCCAATGAAAGTCCCGTTCAAATCGATCCATCTGTTTCAGAGATTAGCCGTAACAAAGACAGACACACAAAAATTTGAAAAAAAAAACATTAGTAAAAAGCGATTATTTTAATATTACAAGCAGACACTCCAATTTTAATAATTTGTATAGATGAGGAGAATACAAAAATTTATGACTGTAATAAACGCATTGAAAGGAATACATACACTGAACATTGTTTGGGTTTAACCAGGATCGATAAACATTGCAATTTCACAGTTATTTACATTAAACAGTCAGCAGTTATTGCATTCAAACAAAGCGCAGTTATCAAGCTGTACTTTACCACTGAACTCACGCCGGTATTGTAATGTAATATCAGCACATTCTCGGTCATAAATCATTTGTTCATAATCACGCATAATTTTAATCATATAACTGATGATTAATTAATTAATTGTTAATTAAATCTTCATATCATTGAATCGTAAACTGCTCTGTCTGAGCTGACATTTCGAAAGCAGTATCGCAAACCACCGGAATGAGAAATAAATCGTAACAAGAAAATCGTAACAATTAATCATCGTGACTCTATAAATAAATGTCAATGTTAATGTCATGGAGTAGATGTTCCTATATCAATTTCTATATCCTTTGTTCTTATCAGAGAATACTGTTTAAAAAGTTAGAATGATAAAAAGGGTTGATAATGATGGCTTTGAAAAATTATGATTTGTGATAAAACAATTCGTCCGCTTTCGTCTCCGACGCGACCTTGCAATCGGTAGACGCTCATGAAGGAAGACCATGGTCAGGTCTGTGACTAGTGTTGTTATTCCGTAGAAATTTACGCGTGTTAAACCAGTACGGAATTTAACCAAGTATATAATTATACAGAAAATACAGACGAAATATTTAATAATATTAAAGGTTTCTTAGTCGATGTCTATGTATATTTGTCTATGTACATAATTGTGATGAAATCATTCTAAGTATGAACAATTGTTGTCGCTCGTACATGGCAGTTAAACAATGAGTTATCGGCAAGCTATTAAACTTGTCAGAGCGGAACTGAATGGTGAATTCCTGCGACATTGTCACCCATTGGCTTATACATGGCGAGCGCGATCATGTGATCTTGATCCGAGTGCACGCGCGAAGTGCATTTGCGGTGAAAATAGCTCCCGACTTAGTAATTCGCCTTTAGCTAACGTCACTGCAATATAATGGCCCCGTAATGAAGACTTTGTATAAGCATGGAATGTGTTCATTTATAAATATTTGGCCGCATTTTCAGCTATCAATCAGTATGTCATCATATCCGCGTCCTTGTATCAATAGAACAATTATTGATTGTTATTAAGATTTTATGATGATGATAAAATTAAATAACAATAATAAAACTGATAATAATATTAATAGAAGAGACATACAAGATATTTGGCACTCACAACTCTCTGATAGACGAGGTGTTACAGCGTGACGTATTGTTGTCGTATGTGTAGGTTTTTTTAATAATTCTAAATTATATATCTCAGATTCCAATATTAATCAAATATCTAAATAGTTACCTCTTCGGGATTTTGGGAATGATGTTATGATTTACTTAAATATTTACTTAGCCTCGTTGGTCGAGTGGTTGCAAGCGCGACTGCAGATCGAGAAGTCCTGTGATCGATTCCGGAGTTCGTCATAATTAGATTTTTATAACATAGAACTTTCAATTGAAATTTCTAGTAGTGCCTGGGAGTATGAATTAGTGACCACCTATTCCATTACGGAATCTCGAATTTCACAGGTGAACAGTGTGAGTGTAATACCCCTTATTTCAGGAAGTACAGACATGGAGAAGACAATTTATTTTTAATTAGGTACATAGTGGTAAAAAAGTAACAAAATATTATTAGGAATTTTTGAGCAGTTTTAATGAAATGCATTCCTCTGCCTACCTCTTCGGGGATTACAAGCGTGAAGTTACGTTTTTTTTTAATGAGAAAGGCCTCCAGATCATGATGAATTGTATAATACTGTTCACAACTTGAAAATTAATTCGTAGAACCAGTTAATAAATAAATAAACTCAGTTATGTAGGTATCTGATGAAACATTTGACGCAGTTTGAATTACTTCATCGTGCTGTTATGTTCCAGCAATATTACGATATTAATGAATGTGGCTACAAAATAACGTTTAGAATGTTACCAAGTGAGGTACTCGTTCACAGTTTAATCAATACGGTGTTTCGTTATCACACCTTTATGCCATTTTTGAAAACCTTTAGTCCTTGTGACATGTTTGGAAACCTTTAGTTATTTTTCTACAAAAGCAAAATTGTATTTTTTAATACACACATACATACATATGTATCTTCACGTCAGGTCCCTCATAGGTTAGGCAGAGGGCAATAAGTGCCGAATTTTTTATTAATTTGCATTTCTATAAAAAAAATTATACATACAGTTAGGCAAATACATCATACAAATAGATTATCAGCCATATGTCATGAATTGTTTAACTAGCTTCACTGCCTACCTACTAACTCCTTGTTTTATTGTCTTTTATTTATTTTTTATTCGGGAAAAGTACAACTACCATCCGATCCTACAATTGCTCAGATAAATATTTAAATAAGACGTAACATCTCAACTATAATCCCCGAGAAGGTGGGCAGAGGAATGTACAGTCCCACGTTTCACCAGTTACAATTTTCCACATTTAAATATTATTTAAATAAAGTTCATAAATATATTTAAAAACAAATTACCTCCATTTCTATTCTTTACCATTCCAATGGTGCCGCCTGTGTAAAGAACCAAAACTCTTCTTTCACTCTTGTTATCGACACTTTTCACCGAATTTATAGCGCTCATTGATAATTCCATAAAACTTCGGGCCCTTTTAACTTTCGCGGCAATTTTTGTTCCATTCAGAATTTTATCTCCATTACAATCATTAACTTCAATGGCTCCAATGCCAGTAAGTTGTGAGATCTCATTCATTTTAATGTGTGAAATACAGGGCAAATATCACTGCCAATTTAATTTCTAGATACGCATAATACGATTAGATTAATAAAAAATAATTTTAACGTTAATACTTCAAGGTAATATGCTTCCGTCTGAAGCAACTGTCAGTAGTAAACTGAACTGAACTGACGAAAGCTGACTCTCGGTCAACATGCTCACTACAGTGACATCGAAATATGTACTATTTATAAACCCACTAGACATAATACCAAAGTCTATATACACTGCTGCTTTTTATCACTTAATGTGTTAAATGCAATGCATTAGCGCGCAATGTAAATCAAAGTAATGTAAACGAACTGATCATTTATAAACGTGGTAACGTTCTTAAAATAACAAAAGCACATGGCTTAGGATATTATTATAAACATAATCTACGAAATCTGTTAATTGTAACCTTTTTATGAGTGTCTTTACGTAATTGTTGCGAGATATTTGATCTAAAAATAGCATTTTAGTTATATTTTTGTTTAATTTTATGATAACGGCGCGCGTGGTTTCATTTTAAGCGATGCCATAATATGGTAAACATTACGTTAAGCGATGCAAAGCGTGATTAGCCCTTGATTGATGACAGTTACAGTTTCCATAAGTACATATTTATTTATACCCTTTATACACAGTTTATTATGAAATTATAATTATTAATTATGCCGAGGGAGGCCAAGACTCACCTATCTAGATGGAATAGACCAAATACTGGCTGATGGAGGAGTCAGAAGTCTCCGAAACCGGCGTGCATGTATGAAAAGAGTTATGAATGTGGAGGAGGCGAGTGCGTTAAAAGCGTGCCTGTGCATATGCATGCTGTTATAATTACACCGGAAAAGATAGCACTGAATTTGTATATGGAGAGGAAATCTTCATAATTTTTAGACTTCTATTACGATTGGTATAAGGATTTACTGTTAAGCATATACAAGGTCATTATCATTATCCGCATATTGCAGTTCACTGCTGGGCATAGGTCTTCCCTGAGAAGCTTTGCTTGTAATCCTAGCTTTGCTAGCACAGCTTTTCGTATTGATGGGTATGCGCTGGAAAAACATCAAACTCTTTTTAGATCAGTTTTTACCAACCCTGCATATGTATGTATATGTTTGTCACTAGATACAATTTAACAACTTGTCATAAGTTTTCAGACAAGGAATCTTGCCTACCGTGTAATAATAATTATGAGCGTCGTAAAACGTTTGATAATAATTATATTGACCACGTATTTTTGTACGTACCAAATTGGAATGGACTGGGAAGCTGGTTCTCGGAGCTAATTAAGAAAGCAATTTGCGAGAAATTTATGGACTATAAAATAATACAGAGGTAGACACGGCTTATCGGCCGTGTAAGAGGAAATCGTTCCACTAAGGTTGCCACAGTATTAGGATTGCATCTACTTCTGTTGTTGTTCGGTTAAGAGATTTAATATATGTAGATCATCATAACTGTTTATATTTGTAACTTTTTTATAGTTCTTTCTTCATTTAACGGCTAGCTTTTATTTGACAAGTCCAAATTTTTGATTCTAACGGGATATTCAACATGGTGAATATTGAATATCCCGTTCCCGAATTCACCAAAACATTCACTTTATAGCGTCAAAAGTCATTCAGTTGGTATTCTAAGTCACGTTTTGGCCATTGTCTCCATTATTTGTGTTTTCCATGTTATGTCCTTAGTCCTTTCTTTGGTCGCGGGTACCACCCCTGATTTGAAACATGCAGCTTTTAAATCTTTGATTTTATGTGAATGGTCTTAGGGGCCAGTGATAATAAAAATGCACAATCGAGCGTATTCGTTCAATGTTGTATACATAGCATATATATTGTACGAAATTTAAAACAAAGAAACGGAGTCTGGTCGAATGGTGACAAATGCGAGTTCTATTCAAGAGGTCCTGGGTTCAAACCTCGGGTTGGATACTATTGGATTATTAATACACTTATATTTACTTAGACATACTAGTTAGTGGCTCGGAGTCCGAATTTTTTCCCGGTGTATGGCCATAGGCTCACCGCTTATTTCATATCAAGGCGTAAACGTAGTTGGTAAAGCCAAGTGTACTGTGTATATCTGCGAAATGCGAAAAGAATTATTAACACATGTAACGAGATATTTCGCATTTGATGCACTTTGCCTACAATATAGGCGATTCAGGGTGATAGTTTCATAATAAAAAATAAAGAAAATATAACATGCAAGTATGGTCTTATGCCCGATTAAGGGTTTCACCACTTCGATTTCACGACGTTGATTGAGCTAATCTTATCAAGATTGTATTCAAGTCAAAGACAATACCTATTGAAATACTAATACGTAAGAATAACAATAAGTCGTGTGTAGAAAGAGTTTTGAAACAATGGACATATAAACATAGTAACGACACCACGGGCGAGTAACGATAAGCGATTTACACGCGTGCGTTGTATGAAAATAATACAATACAAACCGTCCGTTGACCCAAACACAACATATAACAGTAATATTAAATATATAAAATTTTAATATTTTCATACCTATTTTGTATGATAAATGCAACGAATATGCAAGCTATTTATTAAGTTGAAATGACATTACAATTTGTACATTGATCTGTTACTAACATAAAAATTACGGATATTATATGTAAATTACCCAATTTGATATAGTGTACAGGTAGATGTGTTGTTTATTAAAGATCAAGACATCTTCAATGTTTCGCCTCTTCGTGTATCTGCTAACTGTCTTTGAACCATTTTTTTATTATTTATCTTTACACTAGTATCGACTTTGGTTTATTTGTCTGTTGGCAGAGACTGCAGTCAATGTTACAAATCTTTTGTGATAATTAAAGTATTCGTATCGTTTTTCGTTAGTCGCTATTAGTTCAACAACGCACTTAGCCGCTGATTGGGCTACCGAGCCAAAATGATTTATCGATTTCTTCACTAACAAAACAATGCAGTTCTTATATTATCGTAAGAAAGAAATTGATATCAGATGTGATTGAATGTATCACAACAATGTTGCATTGAATGGAGATTTATAGTTTAAGAAATTAATTTTTAGAGTGTTATTCAATATCGATTCACTCAACGATAAGGTATGGAATCGACGCCCACAGATTAAAGGTCATATATGTTTATAAATGGGTTGTCTTAATTGAATTCTAAACAACCTGAATCACTTCAGTTAATAATTTTGGTACTTTTTACAATGCAATAACTTAAAAAAGGGTCAACCCATTTTTGTGAGGTCATAAATTAATTGACGATTTGTTTTTTGATAATAAAAAAACTAATAACATTCCCTGTACTGATTGACTTACTTTCCTGGACTGAGTAACAGCATACTGTATATACATGTTAGTATACTAAATCTCGAAAGATACCGTAAACGAATATAAACTTCAACAAATACAAGCGTCTTCAATTCCCTTGCCAATGAATTCCAAGCGATTGTATCATCCTTTACTGTCGGCGGCCCGCCAAGGAATTCTTCGCCTACTTCATGTGTCATTCTTCACGTCTTGCCAGCCGCTAGTCAGTTATGGAAAATACTCTGTTGTCAAGATTTTTAAGAGTTAAGGGGTTACATAGGTTCAGCAGCGTCAAACACGTCCTAAACGAAAAACTGTTTTCAAAAGGCATAACTATAGAAATTATTTAAAAATAAATATTATTATTATTTATTGGTATTTAAGTTTAGTACAAATTTTTGCTATTTTATTTACAATTTAGATTTTAAAAGACCACGTAACCCAAAGCTCAATGAAAAAAGTTCCTCCACGTTCGGCACGATATCTTTTTAAAATGTAAATGGATCAGCAAAAAATAAAAATAATGTTAAATAAAGTATTTATATGAAACTTATAACTTATATGTATATGAAACAAAATTTTTTAAGTTCGAAATTTGCATTTGTCGTTATTAATATCAAATAAAAGAAAAGAACGTGTTATAAAAATATGAAAAACTGTATAAGTTATCATTTTAACCATGCCAAATAAAGTAGTTTCAAGAAAAACACGTTTAAAATATCAAGTGCATTTCGCTAGAGGTCGCGCGCAGCTAAAGCAAGAACTTAATGAATTTTTTAATCCAGTTTTGTTAACTTACATCTAATCTCTCATTCCAGCTTCGTACTGTATTCCTTCCTCATCAGTAAGCAGTTGTTGTTATTTATTTTGTTCACTCGACCAGTTGCCTCAAACAAAGGACAGTTATGTATGCGTATCGATTTCTCGTCGGGCAAAAATTTATAAAATTTTGATTGCTATTAATGTTTAAGGCCTGTAGGATCTTTTAAAGTCATAATCATTACATTTCACTTTCTTTTTATTATTTTTAATATAATTTTCACATAATAATTAAAGTATACTTTTACGTTCATTTTTCTGCCTTTCAATTACACCACTAGTTTTCTGTAGTTACGATTACATTTGTAAGGTTCTATTTATTTTGTAAGTTGCTTATTGGATATTTTGAGGGTAGAATAATGAGAGGTGATTTCGATAGCACACTCGACAGGTAGGGGCATTCTGGTAAC